>JALPQI010004791.1:0-92245 GCA_025490895.1 Thaumatotibia leucotreta
TTTTTTATCATTGTTATATATTTACATAGTATTATATACCTATATATTTAACTTCATTGTATTCCGCTTCGTGATTACTTCATTATGTAATACGGGACCATTTCGTGGCACCATTTTATTTGCTTCTTTCACTGAGTTCTTGTTTTATTTTAGGTCTTTTTTTCGTTTTCAGAATACAACTAACGTGGCAACTAACAGGTTACTGATTGTCTCCTGTTCGTTGCCGCCGCGATTTGGGCTCTACTTTTCACTTACGATCAGGTGGAGTGGAGCCACTTTGTTGTGCCAACATAAAAAAAAAAACATAAGTAGGTATTGTAATGGCAAGTGTGAGAGAACCTTAAGAATAAGATCTAGGGTGCTTAGACAAGTTGCCAATCGCTAACGCTTAATCGTCAATCGTAAACGAAAGACAGCTAACTGTCTTTGTCGCACTAATATGAAGGAGTGACAGAGAGGGAAAAATACGATACGCTACTAAGCGTTAGCGATTATCAACTTGGCTAAGCATCCAGGCGACTGACGGTGACGGCATATGTGAAAATAAGTAACATTAGGATGTAATAAAGTTTGCAATACACTTGCTCAGTCATTAAACTTATTTTTTTAATAACTCAATAACAGTAAGAGTTAAGACGCTAGTTTCTTAGAAAAATTGATTATTTTTGACCTAAATAAGCTTCCCTTTAATTTAACGGAAATCAATAAAAACACGGTGTACAAGTACTGAATTCAAATAGATTGTTTACACGACTTCTTTATATTGATTTTTCCTTCCTAAACAGTTAACACTCAATTATTAAAGGAATGACTCATTTCGTGGGCAATCGATAATTTGTCTAAAATAGGCAACGTTCTAATAAAACTAGCTAATAGCGGAGGTTTGCCGTATATGATCCTAAGTAATTTTTCAACCATCATCATCTTATAAGTGTTTAAGCTAATATGGTATGTAATAAGTAGGTACCTACATTTGTCACCACCACAACTCTTCCCGCGGATGTCGTAAGACTCGTAAGAGTCCACTAACGGATTGAAGTGTCACTGATAGAAGATTGATGATGGGAAGCATCGTCATCACTGCGATCGCCAATCCGCTTGCCCAGCGTGGCGATTATGGGCATTTACCTCCTAATGCGTCTATACGCATAGTTAATGATAGGAAATGTAGACGTCTAGCAGTGGACGATTATGATGATGATAATGATGATACGTACAGCTATGGACTGACATAGGTATACTAACTAATATAATCTATACAAGGTGAGGAAAGGGAAAAAATTGTAACAGCATATTCCTGAGACTAAAAGAAGCAAAAAATGTTAAGTGAGTTTTGGTAAAAACTGCTGCGATGTTTTGAATACCTCAATACACAAAAAAAGGATTTTATTAATGAAACTATCGCGAAAAATGCACTTTAAAAGTTTTTTTTTTATTTGCTAGGTAAGTAAAGATTTTGTTTGTTCATTTGATGTCTGTCAATTAAGTGTGACAGGACTAAGACAACATGGTAATAAAATCGTTTACTAAAATGCGTTTATCATAGCGTATAACGGGCTAAAACAGTTTTAGGAAAATATATAATTTTCTCTTAAAATAGACTCAATCCAGAAAACTTCATATGACATTTTTAACTTCAAATTTGGTCAGAAATCCGATGTTGATTTTTTTCCCCTTCCTCATGGGCACCGTGTATATCTATAACTCGGAAGCAAACTTAAATTATTTAATATACCACGCCAACACGAGCGATATTATCACATTTGTCACTCACTGGGCGGACCTATCCTCTTAGTCTTAGACCATGAATACGTGTCTCATAACGAAATAAAGATTTTTTTTATACACGCGAAAGTAACACTTCAATCCCTTAAGACCTTGGCTTTCAGACCAAACAAGCGATAGAAGTGAGGGATAGAATGCTCGTTTGGTCTGCACCTTGAGTCGACTCTTACGACCACCATGATTATCCGAACATAGTAGTATTCCCACAATGTCGTAACAAATGTGCTTACCATAGAAAAAATCAACTGCGACTCTGGTTGTCACGGGATTCGAACCCGCTTCCTCTGGATTGCCGGTCCAACGTGCTTCCAATTACACCAGACGACCTTCCGTCGATCACGGCGAATTTTGTCAATGGTATTGTGAAGCTAATCACTAGCGACATCTGTACTTAATGTTTCGAAGGTACTACAACCTTAAGCCACTCAAAGACATGTGTCTACCACAATCGTCCGCAAACTCGACAACTATCCGTTGTGTTGAATTTGCTATAGAGGGCGCTGTAATCAATTCATGATTAGAAAACATCAATTTGTCGCCGAGCGCTAGTGTCGTTTAAAGTGCATTCGTGAATAACATTTTTAGGCTCGACGCTGCCGCAGCGCTGACACAGCGCTGATAGCAAGGCGGTTTCCTTAGTGAATAACACTGCAGCAGTGGGTGCGCGCACGAGTTGGCCAATAAACTCGGCCAGACCTTAGATCTCTAGCGATGTGTTCGTTTCTGACATAAGTATCCGAACATCATCATCTCAGCCATAAGACGTCCACTGCTGAACATAGGCCTCCCCTATGGACCTCCACATGTATCGGTTAGATCCTGCATCCAGCGTGTCCCGGCGACCTTCTCAAGGTAATCGTCGTGGGGGTGGGTAGCCGGATAGGTGCCGGTGATTCTTAGCACCCCTTGCCCTGTTTCTCTGGCCGCTACCGTAGCCAGGAAGAGCAGGACTGCAGGACACTAGGGGCCTAGGTTTTGTTTTGTTCATCATGGGGGGGGGGGGTTGCCATACGCGCCACGCTTGGCAGGCGGGTTGGCGCGCGCAGTTTGGAGTTACTCTGCGGAAGATGCTGCTGCCCATCTTCCGGTATTTATTCCCTTAGCAGGCTCTTACTGCAACCACGGGATGATATGGTGGGGGACTATTCGCAAGCCGGTCACCCCACGGGGACCGAACGTATCCGAACATGACAGTTGACAAAATATAATAAAAGATGAGTCATGCCTTAAAGTGGGACTATTTATGGCTTGTCTCTATGTGAGTAATCGGGTGTCGGGTAAAAATGAACCGAATGATAAGGAATACGGTGTCACCTTTTTATGGTTCCGTAGCTAAAATGGCGACACGGTTCTCAGAGTTTTATCATGCCTGTCTGGCCTTCTAGGTATCTGTTTCATCATCATCAGCTATCTCAGTCCATAGCTGGACGTATCATCATTAGCCCATAGTCGTCCACTGCTGGACGTATATGCCTCTATTAACTATGCGTGTAGACGCATTAGGAGGTAAATACCCATAATCGGCACGCTGGACAAGCGTATTGGCGATCGCAGTGATGACGCTGCTGCCCATCATCAATCTTTATCAAAGAGTGGTCAGTGACACTTTAATGCCTTAGTGGACTCTTAGGAGTCTTACGACACCCGCGGGAAGAGTTGGGGTGGTGACAAATGTATTCTTACTACCGTTACCACACGGCCATTTTGGAAAACATTATTGACATCAATGCATGCATTTTGTTTCACGTATAAAAAAAATAATTTCAGTCAAAATTGAGAAATTTTTACAAAATCAAACATTTTGATTTGTATGATTTTATATTTGGTTTATATGGTTACACCCGTTATTTATGAATTAATTCAGTAATTGTACTTCAATCTGCCAATGAGTTAAAGAACATGAATAACCTCCAAATGAAAAAAATCCGACTCATACCGATCGCTCTTAAGAGCCCATCATCAGACCCCAACTTGGTGCCAACGGCACCATTATCGTGGTTGGGTCATTTGCAGAAAAAGTGTACCTTTTAATTTTTTTTGCTATCATTTTACTCGGCATCGTGCGTACATTTCAGTTATGAAACAAAAAAAAAACCGGCCAAGTGCGAGTCGGACTCGCACGCGAAGGGTTCCGTTCCATTATCAATTTTTAATAATAAAAATACAGTTAAATCAATGTACCTCAGAAACTATAGGAGATAATTTAATCAAACCAAAAATCGTTGATAGAGTTTATTAATGTGCATAACATATTTTTTTTTTAATTTTATATCGCGTAGTTTAAAAAATAGAGGGGGGGGGACACATCTTTCAGAATTTGAGAGCTGATATCTTGAAAACTATTTGCTTAAATACAAATGAGATTTATAAACCTTCATATAATTTTCAAAGACCTTTCTATGAATACCCCACACGCTTAACATACAACTAAAAAAAATGTTCTATCCCTCAGTTACATGTATCGAGGGCCCCCACCCCAATGTTTTTTTTTAGGTACAATTTAGTATCATAATCCTGTAGCGGTTCATACAACACATATCCTTACCAAATTTCGTTACTGTAGCATTTATAGTTTCCGAGTAAATCGGCTGTGACAGACGGACATGACGAATCTATAAGGGTTCAGTTTTTGCCATTTTGTCTATCTAAATGTATGAAACGAAATGTAACGAAACTGATAAAAAAAATCTCAAATTTGTTACAGAATTTTTTATACCTTTATTATGGGAGTAACTAAACTGAGAAATCTCAATTTACATACTTATTTTCGTGACATTAAAAGGTACACTTTTTCTGCAAATGACCCGGTTACAACCGTTTATAAAAAATCAGTTCACGATTCTCGAAGATATCGATTTAAATACATTAAAAAAAAAAGCTATAGTATTGAGAACCTGCGTAGAACCATCAATAAAACTTAAATTAATTAAATTATAAATATTAGATGTCATATACCAAAGAAAAACGACCAAGATCACCTAATCTGCCGTGCAATTCCTAAACCACAGTAACTGCCAATTTTCCGATTTTTGGTTTATTGGTGATCTATAATCAGCAAATCAAAACGCGTAATCCCAATCGATCGGTTTTTAATTTGGAAAACTGGAACATGGAAACTCGAATCCCCAAAAGCAGTAAGTGACTAGTTTTTCCTGCACAATGCAATATAAAGCGCAGTAAAATGGTCTACGGCTACGGTTTTTGGGCTGATACTGACTAAAACGCAGTACAGGTGTAGATTTTCATGATTTTTAGCCTGTAAACTCATAGTATCTCGTTTATAAAGAAACTAATTAAAACACAGTATACAATTTTTATGCTAAAAGTGTTGTACTGCGTTTCCAGTTTCATAGATTAATAAGCATAATTACTAGTTAAGACGCAGTAAGAATAAAATAACGATATTTAAAGTGGTACACTACTGTTCAAATAAGTATCGTATTGCCATCTAAACTGCAGTAACAAGTTCATTAATGTACACATTATGCTGTATGTTGTATTACTTACAATAGCAATAATACTAGCTAAAGGATAGTAGCACCACAACGGGCTGCAGTTTAGACAGTATTTTTATGTCATTTGACTATTCTGCATTTAGACGTTTATTTTAAGTTGCAAATTCGAGTTACGAGTAGTTCCATCTCGGAGCTTCCTTGAAGATAGCTTATAGTGATATCGTTAGAACATCCTGTTTAAGATAGTAAAATAATTCTTGACCTATTTACAATTTAAAACAACCAAGGTGTCGTCTGTTGATAAACGAGTAAAAACTCATATAGTTAAACACATAAAGGTATTATTACCAGTGATCGGTTTTTTGGATTCCCCCTAGCGGGATTTCGCGTATAAAGAAATATGGGTGTGACAATAAAAAAATATTTAACACTATTGTATTATACACACCAGAGCATATTTTATGAAATAGAAATATGGCAATATAATTAAAGTTTATTTTTCAAATTACTATAGAGACCCGCCGGGGGAATCCAAAAAAACGATCACTGATTATTACCTAATTATCAGGTTCTTAAAATACAAAAAAAATAACCTTCTCTTTAGTTTGTACACATTTAATTTTGCTATGCGAGTTATGGTTCATAGGCGGCGGTATCATTTTATTAAGCAATGCCTTGCCAACAAATATCATCGTTATGTCATAATATTGTTACATTTGTTCTTTATTGCGGTACCTCGCCGTAACGTATGAAGTAGATTATACATATGAATTATACGAATACCGCCAATACCGGTCAATAATCGAGTATTTAGAAATTTGTATTTACCTGTTTTGGGATTCGATAAGATTGCTACATACTTTTTGGTTTAAGTTTCTTATACGGTAATTCCAGATGCATTTAACAAATTTCTTTATGTTAGTTTAAATTCAAAGCTAAACATAAAATATGAAAGTAAATTCTTAATCATTTCTTTAATGAATTGCTACATAATATATATACGGTGTTATTAAATTAGTCACGAATATTTAAGGGACTTTAATTTAACATCAAAACAATTAACTTTCACTAGAAATAAAAAAAACATTTACCAAACAAAAAAGAACATTATAATTTATTTTCTAAATAATCATCCCATCAGTAATATCCTGTCAAGATGTTTGTTTAACACTGTCTGTCATGGCCTTATTATACTTAGGCCTCCACAAACCGGCCGGCGGTTCTAGAATTATGACTAAAAAGGTTTCATTTATTTATCTTTTTAACAGGGTGCTTTAACGAACCAAATTTGTTTCCTAGTTTTCTCCAAAAAAACATAACAAAACCTATAACGTGTCATACATAAATATACTACAGGAGCGGAGTACTATTGTAGTAACAGATCATAATTGATGACAATTTATTATTTTATACGGTTTTGTATTATAATATACAGTATTCTAAAGACTTTTTGATTTATAACTGACACGAATACGTAAGAAATTATATTTATTAAAATTAATCGTAGAAGTGCTACGCCATAATCAGTCGTGAGCTTACTCATTGAAATCAATGTAAGGCTAAATATAATGTGCCATTTACTATGATTACAACCGATACTGGTACCTTTAAGTTGATTGTTATTTCATTTCTTAAGAAAATGTGGTAATAAACCTTAATTTTTGTAGTATTGACGACAAATCCCCAAATAAACTGCGTTTTCCAAGTAACTTTTAAATCATTTTTTTACATGCTTCTGTGTCTCACATTGGCATGAAACTTGATAAGCGTGTTTGAATTTTGTTAATAATAAAATCATGTAATGCTGTTACAAATTTTTGTTGTATTTTAATTACTTTATTAAAAAAAACTATATTTTACTGCTGTGAATGAAGTTCGTAGCACGAAAATTCAATCAAAATACTAGTTAAATTACAGTACACTAGTCCCTTTTACTGCAGTTTAATCTGTAAAATGCCGCCTATCTCTAAAAAGCACGCAAAATTTGTGCAGTAAGTGGTCATTTTACTGTGTCTTAATTAGTAATTCTTATATTTTTCCCTGTTTTTAAAAGCGCAGTACAAACACAGAATTTCGAAAAAACCACATATTTAATTTTAGAAAATGCAGAAGCACGTATTTTTTTATTTATCATATTGTATGATTTAAATGCTTCATTTTGGTCAAAAAAATACCTCAATAACTATAAAATCTTGGAAAATATATTATTTTAAAACTGTTTTTTGCTATTATCTCAAAATCGACTTTTGTCAGTTACTGTGGTTTAGGAATTGCACGGCAGTAATGTCCGAGGTGGGGATCGAACCCACGTACTCAGCTTTCGCGGCTGATGCCTGTACCCCTCGGCCACTCGGTCTTACTCGGTCTTACTCCCCACCTCGGACATTAGGTGATCTTGGTCGTTTTTCTTTGGTATATGACATCTAATATTTATAATTTATATAGTATTAAGTAGTGTGACTACTGGGGAAAAATTAAAAGTACAAATCAAAATATTTAGTTAATAAATAATTTGATTTGTTTTCGCAATACGCTAAATTAATTAATTAATAAAGCTTTTTTGAAGACAGTTTAAATATAAGTTGGACCATTACCTGTTAGTCTTCGACGATTTCACTGGACACTATGAGAATGTATGGCTGTATGTATTGTATGTCTGTATGTGTATGGAACACGATGTACGTGTAATTGCCCTGGTTATATTGACAGAAGTGCTCTATGGAACCAATATTAATCTGTGGTCATTATGAACGCAGACTTTAGTGGTGCATAGACATGACGCTACTTTTAATATTTTATTTATTAACATCTTGTGTTTCGGAAATATTTTTTCTCAAACTTGCAATTAAATGTTGGCATTACATTCATCAAATTAAACCAGGAAGTACCATCTCGCTGGTTCGATGACTGAACTTGACATGTAAAGGCATTTCATAACTACATACCGGAACATACCGGAAGGAACCTGCTTTAAAAAAGTAAAATACCGGAAGTAACTTGTAAAGTGACAGAACATCTTGTCATTTCACCGTAAAAAAAGAACTTATATCAACGTCACCGGGTAAAAGCTAATCTCAAATTTTTTCTCTCAAAAAAAATTATGTATAATTTGTTTTTTTTTTATTGTACATTCTCTTCGTTTTTTGACTTATTTGTTTTGTACTGTGAAAGTCACTTCCGATTTTTTATTTTATTCCAAGTTTGAGAAAAGCCCTATACAAATCTCAGCTAGAAACAAGGTTCCAGGCCGCGTATCCCTATCTGGCCTCAGACTTAGCTTGTAACCTTTCGTTTCCCGTCCTCTATAGTAATGTAGGTACTATTACAATACATATGCTCAGAACGTGCTCTTTTTAAGGGTAAACTTAAGCACAGATAGTGATACTTTTCCGCATGCATTCAGGAATTAATTTTCATAGTACTTTTCCACACGCCTTGGTTGGTACTGTCGAGAAAGTCTGGTTCGCATAATACATTGTAAAATGTTGTAAATATGATACACATTGTAAATATTGGATGTCATATAAGAAAAATAGACCAAGATCAACGTCCGAGGTGGGAATCGAACCCGAATTTTCGCGGCTGATGCCTGTACCGCTCAGCCACTCGGTCTTAGCAACCACCAGTCAAATTTCTCGGGTATATGCAATATCTTACAAGGCTAGGCGCTTTTGATCATTTTCTAAGGGCAACCAATACATACATGCACTTTCTATCCGAAAACCTTTCGGTTTTATGATATAGCGAGAGAGCTGGTCTATCTTTTGTTTTTTTGTTGAAACTTAAATCATATTAAGTTTTTACCTTAAGCCCGAAGGTTTACTGCATCTTGACATTCTTGACTAGTTCCTCATAATATTTTATTCAATTTTACAATTTTCAAATTACAAAAGCACTAATAATTCATCATCATCATCATCTCAGCCATAAGATGTCCATTGCTGAACAATGCCTCCCCTCTGGACCTCCACATGTACCGGTTTCATGCGACCTGCATCCAGCGTGTCCCGGCGAACTTCACAAGGTCGTCTGTCTATCTTGAAGGTGGACGTCCTACACTGCGTTTGCCTAGCCGTGGTCTCCACTCGAGCACTTTTCGACCGCATCGAATATCTGCTCTGCATGCAATGTGGCCTGCCCATTGCCACTTCAGCTTGCTAATCCGGAAGGTTATGTCAGTAACTTTAGTTCGCCTACGGATCTCCTCATTTCTGATTCGATCACGCAGAGAGAGAAGAAAGAAGCATGTCTACTCATTCTAAACTCTTATCATTTCATCAACAATCATGTTGCGAGCAAGTTTCAATCATGAGTGATGATCAAACGCCACCGCTAACTTCTCGCCTGATGTACCATAAAAAGTACAATTTCGACCTTATACCGTCAACGTTAAGGTACTTTTAGGCATTTGAGTATGTTTAACGAATCGATTAGAGCCAACAATAGCAATGACTGAATTTATAGCGACTTGCATTGATCCATTTTAAGAGCACTAACAATACAGGGTCCTCGCGAGGAAACTAAAAGATTTTAACTATGCATTCTAGACATCAAAATAAACAAAAAATATTATGAGACCATAAAATCTTTCGGTTTCCTCGCGAGCACCCTGTATAGTTATTTATGAAACAAGTGAAACCGGCCAAGAGCATGTCGGGCCATGCTCAGTGTAGGTATAGTTATTCAAAAACAGCTGAACCGATTCATTCAGCCTATCCCAGTCCACAGCTGGCCGTAGGCCTCTCCTATTACTTATACATATGGACGCATTATGAAGTTTATAATCGCCACGCTGGGCAAGCGGGTTGGCAATCGCAGTATTGTGTCAATTACGATGACGCTGCTGCCCACCATCAATCTTCAATCAAATGCTCAGTGACACTTCAATCCCTTAGTCGGCTCTTACGACACCCAGTGGGAAGAGTTGGGGTGGTAACAAATGTATTCATACTGCCGTCACCTCACAGTTTGTTGTGCTACTTTTGTATCTTGGAATAGAGAATAAGTAAGTTTTGATCCATCACACTCACTCTCTTCATCTCCCTTCATTTCAGTTTCACGTTGACCGTCAAAAAAAAGTACCTATAAGCCGATAAAAATAAAGAATTTCGATGTATTTGCAATGAGATTCTCACGACTACGTAAACAATAACACGCGACGGAAACGGGCACATTTTATCAATAGTGTTCGCGATTGTCGATAAAATTTATCGATAGTATTTCACAATAGAATTAGTAACCATTAAAAGTTAACAAGTCGAGGTCATAGGCACTGGTCTCACAGCGAGCTACTAAGCTATAAATTATCGGCTATAAACACGAATAAAAGTTACGCAATCCCGTGTAAATAAAAGAGACACGGCTATACTCGCCCAGCTATCAGCTATCACCGCCGGGCGAGTATCGCCGTGTCTCTTATTTTTTAATGAGAGTGCTTATCTTTTGTTCGTGTTTATAGCCCATAGCATCTTTATGTCCATAGTTTATAGCTTAGTAGCTCTCGGTGACATAAACAACTTAGCGATGGATAACTCGGCTATAAAAGCAAACAAATGATCATCGTATTTAAATATTTATAAAATGAGTTACTCACGTAATTTAAGTCGATAATTGCTCGACATGTTTCGATCCATTTAGAGGATCCTCATCATGGAGTACCAGCGACCAAAGTATGACGTATACTACGGGCTTGCGCTCTGGTAGAGAGCGGGTGCTGGCCGCGGGCAGCGCTGGTGGGGGCGGTGAAGGAGGAGAACTACCCTCATTGTCACTTGTCGAAAAGCGGGTTGCACACGTCACTACGTCACTAAGAAATAAGATACTACTACCGATGGAATACCTAAAACCGTTTTCCAACCTGGTGGCACTGACCAATGGCAGTGATAATCTTTTCTTTGTTTTTGTAGTCGAGTTGTCAACCGCTAATTATCTTTTGGTGGGAGAATTACTATATACCAAAGAAAAAAGAACTAAAATATTACCGAACCGACCCATTAAGAGGGTGGTCCTCGTCCGGAGCACCCTCTTCACTCACGTATTTAAGTCGATGATTGCTTGACATGTTTCGATAATATTTTAATATGTTTGAGTCTCACGTTAGTTATAATTCTGAAAAAGATCTAGTTCACCTATGCCCGAAGAGGAATTCCAAAAGCTTTCACGGGTAATGCCGGAACCACTCAGCCCTTCAGTTTTAGTAGATACCAGTGAAAATAAAATGCGATGTCTTGTGTCATTATATTGGTTTTTCTTAAGTGTTAAAAAAATATTACATTCCTCTTTAGGCTCGTGCTTAAATATAAAAAAACGACTAAATAGTACAATTACAACTAAGATCTGAAATCGAATTGGAGATCAAAAATGTAAACAAATGGGATACCACCACAAAAAAATAATCGCGAGAGGTGGGTAATCTGAAATCATTGAAATACTTTTAAAAAATGCGCATTTATAGTCACTGACAGTACGTAGGTATAGTTTTTAAATATTTTACTAATTTTTTATATCATACATTGTTTTTTAATTAAATATTTCTCTAGTTTTAATAAAATGTAGGGTGATTAATTTATACTACTGGCAATGATAAGAAGTTTTAAACATTTGGTTCACAGTTATAACAATGTACTGAAAAAAATTAAAACAAGATGGTGCTCCAAATGACTCTTATATGAATTTATAAAAACTCCCAAAATTTTGCAATACAAAGTACATGAATACAGATTTTTGTATTTTTACCTACAAATCAATCATTTTATTTTTTTAATGGAAATTATGGATTCGATTGTAACTACCTATAGATGAAGACTGGAATTCGTTCCCCGACTAACCTAAAGATTAAAGTACGTAACACGACATTGGTTTTCAAACATAAATTATGTTGATTATTTACATAATTCTAGCAAATTTTCTAGGTATTATTTTTGTAATCAGGAACCGTGGATTATTTTTGTACTTAGCCATATGTTTTTTATAGTCATGTCCAAAAATATGTTAATGATTATGATACTTGTGTATCGAACATACTTTGACTTTCGCGTATCTACACTTAAACATGAATCAATGTCTTAGGTTTAGCACCTGTAGTTTGTAAGTGTGCAAATAAATAAAATAAAATAAATGACCCATCTCAAAATGCGACGTTAATTTATAAAGGTGTTAAAAAATAAAAAGTTTTAGACCTCTGGAATGTCACTTTAACATTGACTTTATAATGTCATGTCATTGTCATAGATTGTTTACATTTTTGATCTCGAATTCCATTTCAGAGCTTAGAATATAAATAGTTTGGATTTTTTTGGAAATTCGTACCAAACAACTATAACCTATATATAATTCATAGATATATATATATATAGATACTTAAATACATAGGCAGCTACAACCAAGGAACATATATTAATGATTAAAAACACAAATAATGCCCTCGCCGGGGCTCGAACCCAGAACCTCCAGCTTCGTAGGCAGAGTCACTGGGCTACGGAGGCTGACAAATAAATGAACTTATAAATAAATATTTCCCATAGGTACTCAGCTATTACTAACCATACTTATACAAACCAAAAGCCCATCTAAATGCAAATATCGCAACATGCTAAACAAAAGAATTCTATCGATATCGATGACTTGTCACAGATGTCCCATCACTAAGCAAGTTTACAAACACCACCCAAATCATAGTAAGCATTCAAAATTCCACTTCAATCTACCAGTCAACTTTCCTCGTAACACACTACAACACATTCCAATATTTAACTGATATATTGACATTAATGTTTGCCAAAAATGTATGTAAATTAAATCTACTAGTGATGTTACTGATTGTAGTTTTATCGATAAGTTATGTCGTCTCTGGCGGTTATATGTCGGATAACGATATACTGGCTCGTTATGAAAGGAATAAAATCAACAAAGGTAGGTGCAAGTGCAATTATGTACTTTATGTACCTATTTACATTAAAAAGTCTTTAATACTGTTCAAACTGGAAACGGATACATGATAAAAATACGGGTAAGTAAAATGTGTAAAATTAAATGTCGTTGTAAATAGTAGATTACATGCCTAGGCCGTTTAAGTGGGAAATGTCTCGGATGACGTGTAATTGTAAGCCGAGGCCGACAAACATGAGATGGCTTTCCCATTTAACGGCCGAGGTGTGTATACTATTTTTCTGCTCAACAGAGCCGGCAGGCGGTAACTTAGTTTAGCGCAGTGGCTGGCAAAGTGCTGTTTGCCGGCCAGAGGGCAGAAATAGTTATTTATTATACAAGGGGGCAAAGTTGTTGTTTAACTGTCGTGCCAATATTGAGACCTGAGCTAGCGAAAGATTCCAAAATTGAGCCACGAGCGTAGCGAGTGGTTCAAAAACTGGAATCTTGAGCATTGCGAAGGTCTCAAGGCACGAGAGTTGAACAAACTTTGCCGCCAAGTGTAATACAACTTTTTTCCCCTCACTATCGCGAGGAAATATGATTACAAATCTCATCCAAATGTAAATTAACTTAAAGAAACCATTTAAAACTCAATGTTGAAACGTATTGTAGAATAGAGTTACTTCTGGAACTTAAATATAATAAGCCATTGGCTGGCTTAAAAAGTCACCTATGAGAAAATTGAGAAACGACCAATTTAACATGTGAGCTCCGTTTGCGCATGTTTACTACGGTCATACAGATCCACTTATACTAGGCAGTAGGGGTCTATAGGAATTAGAGCAATGTCAAATTACTTTATTCACAAGTTGGTAAAAAGCGTTTTTACCCGCTCGTATCAAAGGATAAACGAGCGCTTTACGAGCTAGTGAGGGGAAAACTAAATGACAGTCCCATGGCTTTTTTTCGTGGACAAGCCTTATTTCAGCGACAAACGTGTCTCAACCTTCGCTATATCTTCTCAATCATTTAAATATCCCGTATCAAGTCATCCTAATAATATAAATGACCATGTTAGTTTAAAAACTTATACTAGGTACGACTAACTAATCTAACAAGGCAGGGTACCCAACTGTCTGACTTCGATTTTATTCATTTTGATATACAGGGTGGATGTTGGTACTATACTGAAAATTCATCGTAATGGTTGGTAGACTCGGTCAGTAGTAGCGGGAAAGATCGTCGTTCCGTTCAACCACAGATGTCGTATATACCATAGATCAAGCAAACGTATCTACTTAGCGTGTCAAATGAACTCAGTAAAATCTACTGAGTTGTCCGTCTTTAATCGCAGCTTGCAGCTTTCGGGCGTCAAATTTTGTAAGTTGAAGTGAACAAAAACATTAATAATGCCTCCTTAAGTAATAATAATTGCAACAACACAAAAAAATATGCATACTCAAGGGCCTGAGACATTATATAAAATCATAGGCAAGTAACAACTTCAGTACAAAATCTAACACGCTCGGCCGCCATACAAATGAATGAATTTGTTTCTTCTATCCAAATCTAATTCTGTGCGTTCAACCCTATATGTTATAGAGTAGTCTAAAATAAAGCGGGGTGTCGGGCGGGGTGGGGCGTCCATGTTAAACAAATGCAATCGCATGCACGTGGATTCGCTCGAGCGTCTACTCAGGCCATAGACTTAACTTAACTTTCAGACCAAGCGAGCATACCCTACTACGAACGCCCAGACACAAACTGAGGAAAATAGTAGGATTGATCACGGGACACAACACATTAAACAAACACCTGCACTATATGGGCAAAACAGATAGTCCTATGTGCGCCTGCATGGAAGAGGAGGAAACAGCAAAACATATTCTTCTAAATTGTAAACAGGTAGAGGTATACAGGAGTAGGTACTTGGGGACTCCACATACACTAAAGGAGGCATTTAGCAACCCGAAACATACGCTGAGTTTCGTGGAGGAGCTTGGATGGTTGGAATAGGGCTACCTCGCTATCACGCAAAAAAGGCACAATGGTTGTCGAGTTACGGAAAAAGCCCAGTATAACTAACTAACCAAGCGAGCATTCGCTATTCTAACCTCCCACTCTACGAAATCCGATCGTTACACAAAACGTGATTGGTTGATTTCGTAGAGTGAGGGATAGAACAGCGAATGATCTTTTGGTCTGAATGCATCTTCAGATAGTGAGTGCAGCGACAAAATTTATGAAACTTTAACATGTGCTTTTTTATATAAAATATGAGTTTGTGGTGAAATGACAAACACGTCCCCATTCTTTATTCATGTTCATACATTTAACGAAACCCGTAATTAATTATGATTTTTTTTGAACAAAACTCTTCTTAGGAATTAGAAGGTTTGGTCAATTTTCAGTACTTTGAAAGGCCATATTCTCCTAACAGGTTGAGTTTGGGCAGTCCGTTATTTAAGACTATTCTATAACATATATACAAATTAATCAAATCGGAGTCGGACAGTTGGGTACCCTTCCTTGTAAGTAACCTAAACTGTATCTAAAATTGGCCCCTGGGGCATTGTACCGAGGATGCTGGCGACATTTCCTCGCCGTATCGCAATATTTACTTTTTGAAACTGTTCCTCAGGCGTCTGGCTCCGCCATAGACATAAAATAGATGGCATGGAGAGCTCCGGACATTTCTTCAGGTCAAACTCCAATGAGAACCAGCCGGATATCCCGTTTGTTAACGCTTTGGCGTCCAGGAACAAACGTGCTGCGCCTAGTAAGTGGAATCAATAGGTCGTGATCGTTTCGACCCGTCGTCCGCGGCGTCCGAATGGTATGTTCGAATGCTCGGGGCTCGGGAGAGGTCGTTTTCGCCCGCCGCACCAGGCGACGGGAGACGGGCCACGACGGGCAGCTGTCAGCCGGGGTCGGCGGGTCGAAACGACCGCGGCCAATATCACCAGATATTGTACATTTTCAGCATTTTTGATGCAGCATCTATAGACTATAGGCACTTTAAGGAGTGTCTTTTCAAATGGCTTATTTCCTTTTAAACTTTTGTTGAGAAATAGGTAGGTAATAACAGAGATTATTTAGTTTAAGTAGATATATCAGCACCATACATTAAAATGCATCCACCTGAAATGTCGTCACTACTAGACGGCGCCACGGTTGTTCGTGAGCATGGCATACAGATGGCTCTGAAACAGTATATACACTACCTTTGTTGTTCGTCCATTGGCACAGATGGCTCTGAAACAGTATACACTACCTTGCCACGAACGAAACGCATGATCACTTGTAACACATAGCATATTTTGCCGTACCACGTTAAAGGGAGGTTGGTAATGTGGTTCATGCGTTCGGCTGTGAAGCAGAGGTACTAGGTTCAAATCCTAACTATACGCGCTGAAAATGTTCTTTTATTTCTTTTTTTTCAAACTTTGTTTTTTTATTTTTTTGTTGCGCATAATCTTTGATTTTGTAAAAACAGTGTTTTACAAGGTGCAAACGGGCGGGTTTTTGTTTTGTTGTCGTTTTATAAAATTTTCCATATATGGACTTTTATACATTTTTTCTAATCAGAATCACGAGCTCTTTCGTTTCGTTTTATAGTTATACAAAGTGATCATAGATCCGATAGATACATACGTATACATACAGGGTGTTACATACATAATTATACAGGGTGAAAATGAGTATACAGACGAACTTGAAGCGTGAAGAGTGTACCTAGTTATTCCTGACAGAGTTGGGTTATACTCGTTTCTGACTAATTCGCATACGTTGAATACAATTTTCGGGTCCATTATGAGATCCAAGATGGCAGCAACTTATTTTTGCAATTTTCATCATTATACTCGATTCTGACTAATTCGCATACGTTGAATACAATTTTCGGGTCCATTATGAGATCCAAGATGGCGGCAACTTATTTTTGCATTTTTCATCATTATACTCGTTTCTGACTAATTCGCATACGTGGAATACGATTTCCTGGTCCATTCTAAAATCCAAGATGGCGGGAACTTTTTTTAAAATTTTCATCTTTATACTCGTTTCTGACTAATTCGCATGCGTGGAATACGATTTTCGGGTCCATTCTAAGATTCAAGATGGCGTGAACTTTTTATTTTGCAATTTTCATCATTATACTCGTTTCCGACTAATTCGCATACGTGGAATACGATTTCCGGGTCCATTCTAAAATCCAAGATGGCGGGAACTTTTTTTTTGCAATTTCCATCATTATACTCGTTTCCGACTAATTCGCATACGTGGAATACGATTTCCGGGTCCATTCTAAAATCCAAGATGGCGGGACCTTTTTTTTTTGCAATTTTCATCATTATACTCGTTTCCGACTAAATCGCATACGTGTAATACGATTTCCTGGTCCATTCTAAAATCCAAGATGGCGGGAACTTTTTTTTAAATTTTCATCTTTATACTCGTTTTCTGACTAATTCGCATGCGTGGAATACGATTTTCGGGTCCATTCTAAGATTCAAGATGGCGGGAACTTTTTTTTGCGATTTTCATCATTATACTCCTTTCTGACTAATTCTCATACGTGGAATATCTTTTTTGGTTCCATTCTAAGACCCAAGATGGCGGGAACTTTTTTTTTGCAATTTTCATCATTATACTCGTTTCCGACGAATTCGCATAAGTGGAATACGATTTCCGAGACCATTCTAAAATCCAAGATGGCGGGAACTTTTTTTTTGCAATTTTCATCATTATACTCGTTTCTTACTAATTCGCATACGTGGAATATCATTTTTGGGTCCATTCTAAGAGCCAAGATGGCGGTAACTTTTTTTTTGCAATTTTCATCATTATACTCGTTTCTGACTAATTCGCATACGTGGAATACGATTCCCGAGTCCATTCTAAAATCCAAGATGGCGGGAACTTTTTTTTGCAATTTTCATCATTGTACTCGTTTCTAATTCGCATGCGTGTAATACGATTTCCGGGTCCATTCTACGATCCAAGATGGCGGCTGCTTTTTTGTAATTTTCATCATTATACTCGTTTCTGACTAATTCGCATACGTGCAATACGATTTCCGGGTCCATTCTGAGATCAAAAATGGCGGGAACATTTTTCTTGCAATTTTCATCATTATACTCGTTTCTGACTAATTCGCATACGTTGAATACAATTTTCGGGTCCATTCTAAGATTCAAGATGGCGGGAACTTTTTATTTTGCAATTTTCATCATTATACTCGTTTCCGACTAATTCGCATACGTGGAATACGATTTCCGGGTCCATTCTAAAATCCAAGATGGCGGGAACTTTTTTTTTTGCAATTTTCATCATTATACTCGTTTCAGACTAATTCGCATACGTGGAATACGATTTTCGAGTCCATTCTGAAATCCAAGATGGCGGGACCTTTTTTTTGCAATTTTCATCATTATACTCGTTTCTGAATAATTTGCATACGTGGAATATCTTTTTTAACTTCCATTCTAAGATCCAAGATAGCGGGAACTTTTTTTAAATTTTCATCTTTATACTCGTTTCTGACTAAGGGATCATCCATTAATTACGTCACACCTCAAGGGGGAGGGAGGGGGTCTACAATATGTGACATATCGTGACGGGGGGGAGGGTGGAGTTCTATGTTTGTGACGTCACAATCCTCACATACATGAACACATGAACATAAAAGAATAGAAAGTCTAAAATCCTTGGACGGAGGAAGAATAGGTACGTTAATTTTTCGAATGCTTTTAAGCAATCCTAATAAAAAGTTACTTAAAAAGTGATGTTGTCATTTTTACCTTCTTAAACAAAAATCTACATGTGACGTCACACTAAGGGGGGCGGGTGTAGTTAATTATGACGAAGTGTGACAAGGGGGGAGGGAGGGGTCAAAAAATCATAAAATTGGTGTGACGTAATTAATGGAGGATCCCTAATTCGCATGCGTGGAATACGATTTTCGGGTCCATTCTAAGATTCAAGATGGCGGGAATTTTTCATTTTGCAATTTTCATCATTATACTCGTTTCCGACTAATTCGCATACGTGGAATACGATTTCCGGGTCCGTTCTAAAATCCAAGATGGCGGGAACTTTTTTTTTGCAATTTTCATCATTATACTCGTTTCAGACTAATTCGCAAACGGGGAATATCTTTTTTAGTTCCATTCTAAGATCCAAGATGGCGGGAACTTTTTTTTTGCAATTTTCATCATTATACTCGTTTCTGACTAATTCGCATACGTGTAATACGATTTCCTGGTCCATTCTAAAATCCAAGATGGCGGGAACTTTTTTTTAAATGTTCATCTTTATACTCGTTTCTGACTAATTCGCATGCGTGGAATACGATTTTCGGGTCCATTCTAAGATTCAAGATGGCGGGAACTTTTTATTTTGCAATTTTCATCATTATACTCGTTTCCGACTAATTCGCATACGTGGAATACGATTCCCGAGTCCATTCAAAAATCCAAGATGGCGGGAACTTTTTTTTGCAATTTTCATCATTATACTCGTTTCTGACTAATTCGCATACGATTTTGGGGTCCAATCTGAGATCCAAGATGGCGGGAACTTTTTTTTGTAATTTTTATCATTGTACTTGTTTGGAATACGATTTCCGGGTCCATTCTAAGATTCAAGATGGCGGGAACTTTTTATTTTGCAATTTTCATCATTATACTCGTTTCCGACTAATTCGCATACGTGGAATACGATTCCCGAGTCCATTCAAAAATCCAAGATGGCGGGAACTTTTTTTTGCAATTTTCATCATTATACTCGTTTCTGACTAATTCGCATACGATTTTGGGGTCCAATCTGAGATCCAAGATGGCGGGAACTTTTTTTTGTAATTTTTATCATTGTACTTGTTTTCGACTAATTTACAAACGTGGAACCCGAATTTAGGGCGAATTTAAGATCCAAGGTTATTTACGTATATGTATTGGAAATGGAGTATTTTTAATGATAAAAACTGCCCAAAAGTACATCAATTGTAAGATGCAAAATGGCGGCGCCTTTTTTGAGCTTTTATGCAGTTTTTTTTTTTCATTGTAGGTACTGCATTTCCGCTACTCATAAGAACGTGCTAAATATAAAAACTCTTGGATATTAAATTAACCCGTAATTGGGGTTCCACGTTTATAAATTAGTTGAAAACGAGTACATTGACAAATATTACAAAAAAAATTACCGCCATCTTGGATCTTAGGATGGACCCGAAAATCGTATTCCACGTATGCGAATTAGTCAGTAAAAAGTATAATGATGAAAATTGCAAAAAAAAAGTTCCCGCCATCTTGGATTTTAGAATGGACCCGGGAATCGTATTCCACGTATGCGAATTAGTCGGAAACGAGTATAATGATGAAAATTGCAAAAAAAATGTTCCCGCCATCTTGGATTTTAGAATGGACCCAAAAATGATATTCCACGTATGCGAATTAGTCTGAAACGAGTACAATGATGAAAATTGCAAAAAAAAGTTCCCGCCATCTTGGATCTTAGAATGGACCTGGAAATCGTATTACACGTATGCGAATTAGTCAGAAACGAGTACAATGATGAAAATTGCAAAAAAAAGTTCCCGCCATCTTGGATTTTAGAATGGACCCGGAAATAGTATTCCACGTATGCGAATTAGTCGGAAACGAGTATAATGATGAAAATTGCAATATAAAAAGTTCCCGCCATCTTGAATCTTAGAATGAACCCGGAAATCGTATTGCACGTATGCGATTTGTCAGAAACGAGTACAATGATGAAAATTGCAAAAAAGTTCCCGCCATCTTGGATCTTAGAATGGACCCAAAAATGATATTCCACGTATGCAAATTAGTCAGAAACGAGTATAATGATGAAAATTGCAAAAAAAGTTCCCGCCATCTTGGATTTTAGAATGGACTCGGAAATCGTATTCCACGTATGCGAATTAGTCGGAAACGAGTATAATGATCAAAATTGAAAAAAAAAGTTCCCGCCATTTTGGATTTTAGAATGGACCCGGAAATCGTATTCCACGTATGCGAATTAGTCGGAAACGAGTATAATGATGAAAGTTGCAAAATAAAAAGTTCCCGCCATCTTGAATCTTAGAATGGACCCGAAAATCGTATTTCTCGTACGCGAATTAGTCAGAAACGAGTATAATTATGAAATTTGCAAAAAAGTTCCCACCATCTTGGATCTCAGAATGTTTCCGAAAATCGTATTCCACGTATGCGAATTAGTCAGAAACGAGTATAATGATGAAAATTGCAAAAAAAGTTCTCGCCATCTTGGATCTTAGAATGGACCCGGAAATCGTATTACACGTATGCGAATTAGTCAGAAACGAGTATAATGATGAAAATTGCAAAAAAAGTTCCCGCCATCTTGGATTTTAGAATGGACTCGGAAATCGTATTCCACGTATGCGAATTAGTCAGAAACGAGTACAATGATGAAAATTGCAAAAAAAAGTTCCCGCCGTCTTGGATTTTAGAATGGACCCGGAAATCGTATTCCACGTATGCGAATTAGTCGGAAACGAGTATAATGATGAAAATTGCAAAAAAAAAAGTTCCCGCCATCTTGAATCTTAGAATGGACCCGGAAATCGTATTCCACGTATGCAAATTAGTCACAAACGAGTATAATGATGAAAATTGCAAAAAAAAGTTCCCGCCATCTTGGATCTTAGAATGGACCCGGAAATCGTATTACACGTATGTGAATTAGTCAGAAACGAGTACAATGATGAAAATTACAAAAAAAATGTTCCCGCCATCTTGGATTTTAGAATGGACCCAAAAATGATATTCCACGTATGCGAATTAGTCAGAAACGAGTACAATGATGAAAATTGCAAAAAAAAGTTTCCGCCATCTTGGATCTTAGAATGGACCTGGAAATCGTATTACACGTATGCGAATTAGTCAGAAACGAGTACAATGATGAAAATTGCAAAAAAAAGTTCCCGCCATCTTGGATTTTAGAATGGACCCGGAAATAGTATTCCACGTATGCGAATTAGTCGGAAACGAGTATAATGATGAAAATTGCAATATGAAAAGTTCCCGCCATCTTGAATCTTAGAATGGACCCGGAAATCGTATTGCACGTATGCGATTTGTCAGAAACGAGTACAATGATGAAAATTGCAAAAAAGTTCCCGCCATCTTGGATCTTAGAATGGACCCAAAAATGATATTCCACGTATGCGAATTAGTCAGAAACGAGTATAATGATGAAAATTAAAAAAAAAAGTTCCCGCCATCTTGGATCTTAGAATGGACCCAAAAATGATATTCCACGTATGCAAATTAGTCAGAAACGAGTATAATGATGAAAATTGCAAAAAAAGTTCCCGCCATCTTGGATTTTAGAATGGACTCGGAAATCGTATTCCACGTATGCGAATTAGTCAGAAACGAGTACAATGATGAAAATTGCAAAAGAAAGTTCCCGCCATCTTGGATTTTAGAATGGACCCGGAAATCGTATTCCACGTATGCGAATTAGTCGGAAACGAGTATAATGATGAAAATTGCAAAAAAAAAAGTTCCCGCCATCTTGAATGGACCCGGAAATCGTATTCCACGTATGCAAATTAGTCACAAACGAGTATAATGATGAAAATTGCAAAAAAAAGTTCCCGCCATCTTGGATCTTTGAATGGACCCGGAAATCGTATTACACGTATGTGAATTAGTCAGAAACGAGTACAATGATGAAAATTGCAAAAAAAATGTTCCCGCCATCTTGGATTTTAGAATGGACCCAAAAATGATATTCCACGTATGCGAATTAGTCAGAAACGAGTACAATGATGAAAATTGCAATATAAAAAGTTCCCACCATCTTGAATCTTAGAATGGACCCGGAAATCGTATTGCACGTATGCGATTTGTCAGAAACGAGTACAATGATGAAAATTGCAAAAAAGTTCCCGCCATCTTGGATCTTAGAATGGACCCAAAAATGATATTCGACGTATGCAAATTAGTCAGAAACGAGTATAATGATGAAAATTGCAAAAAAAGTTCCCGCCATCTTGGATTTTAGAATGGACTCTGAAATCGTATTCCACGTATGCGAATTAGTCGGAAACGAGTATATAGATCAAAATTGAAAAAAAAAAGTTCCCACCATTTTGGATTTTAGAATGGACCCGGAAATCGTATTCCACGTATGCGAATCAGTCGGAAACGAGTATAATGATGAAAATTGGAAAAAAAAGTTCCCGCCATCTTTGATTTTAGAATGGACCCGGAAATCGTATTCCACGTACATGCGAATTAGTCGGAAACGAGTATAATGATGAAAATTGCAAAAAAAGTTCCCGCCATCTTGGATCTTAGAATGGACACAATGGCAAATTCAAACAATGTAGACACAATAAGAGAAAATTAGTATTACCCTTTTTTCCCTCAGAGTTTGTTGGATGTTGGACAGAGTAGAGAGCTATTTATTGCCAATGATATAGATAGAGTGCCATTAGTAAGAGTTTAATTATTATTTCGCTATGTGAGTTTGGTATTGAAGCGTAGAATAGAAACAGAATACAATGCTCAGATTACCTTCAATTTTCTATGCCTCTCGTTTCGTTTGTTGCCAGCTCGTCAGATTACGGTAAAGCAAAGAGAATGCTGACGACGGCAACGCCGCGCCGCAATGTATTTGTTATATAATTCGGATATACCCTAATCAGCTATTTATTGTTATCAGTTGTTATGTTACGGGTTCAAATCCTAGCATATGACTTGTAATGTATGTATTTTTTTGTTATTATTAGTGATGTAGGGACTTTTTACTTTTTTTTTATTGTATTTATTAGTTTTTTGGTTTTTTAGACCTCCTTAAACATTTAAAATCAATATATGCAAGATTTTGTTTAGCGACATCTATAGATTATTTCTGTCAAGACTCGAGCAGTGTACTGTTTGACGCGTATCGAGAAAAACGCATAAAAATATGTACGTGCAATAATAGATGGCGCTGAAATCAATTTATTCCAAAAATAGTTAATTTTTTTATTTACTAATTTACTCTTCTAGAAAGGGTGGTTTTGACTATTTTCGATGTATGATGCTAAATTAATTAAAACTGTGCACTAACAGGTAGTAAATATCTGGATTTCAAATAAAACTAAATCTATTACTAGTCAATCGTGCTCCTAGTGACATCTATTGTAACATATTCCGAACTATTTGAGCCTTCTATGAAACAGACCCTCTATATTTGGGTACTTTGTGGTAATAAATATATGAGGTCTTAATTTATTAGATGCAGATATTTTTACAGCTGATAGTACTCGGTCTCTGGAGTATATTAAAAACCGTAAAACATTATAGCTTTTACGATGTTTTTTGGAGAAAACTGAAAAACAAATTTGCTACGTAACAACACCCTGTTTATGTGATTATTAAATGAAAACTCATTGAACAGATTCTAGTACCTCTTTTACGTACCAGTTCACTGGAGCTGGCCACTTCACGTCGATAAATTAAATACTTGATTGTCAATGTCATCTTATTTTCCGTTGGATTGTGTCGTTTGATGACATGACAGACACAGTGTTATTGTGGCATGTGATAATGCACATGATGATTTTTTTTAGACGAAATTATAATTAATTTATTTGTTAGGAAAATTAAATCAAAAAAGTTACATGAAAAGATTTCTTAATTTATATTTAAAGTTAATTATTTTTATGTAAAGTATCGTATGTTAAAATATCTGCAACTAATAAATTAGGACCTTATATAACGGATTCTTGTCTCGGGTTTCATTGCCAATAGGTTCGTGCATGAGGGTAATTCACAAAACACAATTGAATACTTTTAACAGATTCAGAGGTTAATACTTGGTTGGAAACGTGGTGTGTTCGTCGCAGAACTAGCAAGACGTTGTCACGATTCAACGGTTCAATACAGAATGGCGGCCATGAAGCCGTTTCCCACCAATTCAATTCTTGTAAGGTTGGACAACTGTCACTTTTCATATTCAGGTTAGCCAACCTAGCCGTTACTAGTTCTGCGCCGACCGCACCCGAGCAAAACTGCTCGACGCTTCCAAGGATTGCCAATAGATGGCACCGTCAGATATGAAATCAACAATTGAAATTATAACAAATTTATCTTAATACAATGCGATCCGAACGTTGTCACTCTGCGACATATAAATAAACGGTTAAACTCACGTGTAAATACATTACGCGCATGTTTCGGAGAGCGTAGCTTTCTGCTATCGAGCACTGGCCTGCTACCACGAACACCGAAGTTCGCAAATTGCGGAGATTAGTCTCCGTCACTCCAACGAAGGCGTCATTAGAGTGACAGAGAAAAATTCCCGAAATTTGCGAACTTCGGTGTTCGCGGTAACAGGCCTGAGCCCGCGTTCACGCCAAGCGACTCGTAGCGAGCTTAGTGACTAAATACGCGTGAGTTCTTTCCTGTTTATAATGAGATTACGATATTGAATGCTTTTAAAAGGTTCAATACTATTTTTGTTACACCCTGTGTAATGTTTGTAGATTTACTAATTAATATTCTAGTTTTTTATTTATCAGGCAATGGCGGAAAAAGGCACATAAAGAATGAAGGCAAAAATGAGTCGAAACGATCTCTTTTGAATGATTTCACACTCGGGGCAGCAATGCTATTAGAAAACTCTAATAACAAACATATAGATTATAACGGTTTTGCTAAGTCAGCAACTAAGTCCCTCTTCGATCTCGAAAACGAAACAAGCGAAGGTGTAAAAGAGACTCACGCTAACGAAGATGACTTCAATTATTTAAAAGATATACTAAATATTACTGAAGGAAATTCAACTGCTAAGAGGAGTATGAAATATGACGACTTGATCATCGACAGATTAGACGTAATTGATTTATTGAATAAAAGTAAAGACATAAATAATGCACCAAACAAGAGCGAAGGTCAGATATGGCAAAATTCACTAGTTCCAGATAAAAACGTATACGAAATACTTCCTCCTACAACACAGGCAACCACATCGAAGCCCATATCTGAAAAAGGACTGGTAAAAGTTCTTTCGATGTTAACAAGAACTTTCAAAAAAATTATGAAACAGCACAATGCCATTAAAGTAATTAACGATCAAATGAACGACGCAAAGAAAGAATTTACTGAAACAATTGAAGTGAACAGAAAAAAGCTTAAAGATTTTGATATGAAATATACGACTATCATGAAATTGATTGAAAAACTAAATAACTTTCATGACTGTCTGAAACACAAGGAAGAAATGTTTAAAAAGAAAGAACAAATTATTTCTAAAAACATGCTAGATTTTGAAAATCAGCAAAATAAGTTTTTAGCTCAGCAGCAACAGTTTTACAATATCCAAAAGATGATGCTATTGCAAAATGAAAAAATCAACGAAAAACAAAATGCCATTGCAAAGATGCAGACGGAAATATCACACAGACAAAATAATTTTGCAAAAATATTAAAGAAAGGGAAACAATCATCACAAACTAACAAACTCCATAAGCTGACTACAGCTAGAACAAACGACATAGAAAAAAGTGAATCTACCACAAAAATTAAATCTCTTACAACTGAACGTACGACTTCAATAGAGCCTGTTAAAATAAATCTATTATCTGTTCAACCTAATAACATAATCGAAGATCAAGATCAAATGATACTAAAAGAAAAAGATGAGAAATCAGTAGACGACTTAATTTATAAATATTACTTCAATAACACTTTCATAGATACTATTATAAAGAACAAAATTCTTGGAGGAATTAACATAGGAGACAAAACTAGCATAGCAAGGAGCGCAAAGCAATCAAAGAGGAACCAAAAGAAGTTCGCAAAGAATCCTATAAAACCAAAAACAACTTTATTATATCCCGTAAATAAGGTGAACCTCAAACGGCAAAGACGGTGGATCAACCATCATTCTACGAAAAAGCATAAAAAGAGGCATCACAGTAAAGGACATCCGATGCTTAAAGACCAAAAAATTGTCGCAGAAAAAACGACTAAAGCCACTACGATAACACCCGAGCCTCCAAAAAGAATGGAAATGGTGAAAAAAATTGAAAACAGTGTCATAAATCCTTTTGTTATAATGGCTACCAATTTTTGTAAGGAAATTGGGCAAAATCGGACTCAGCAAATATTGAATTGGTGCGTGGAAAAGGCGTTAAGACGTTTGAGCAGTCTGAGTAAGTATATCACTTTTTTTTATGTGACGAAAGTAGACAACTAAGCTCTCAGCCCACCTGATGAAAAGCAGGAACTGAGGCCCATGGACAAAGTGACCAAAAAATCGCCTATGCGCTGCCTGCTCTGAGGACTTAGATGGATTGCCTCTATCTATGCCAGTAATTACACCGGCTATCTTACCCCCAAACCGAAACACAGCAGTGCAAAGACTACTGCAAGTATTTAGCAGCAGGTTAACGGGCAAGACGGTGGTACGAGCGGACCCTGCACGAGGTCCTACCACCAGCAAAATAGTAAGTAGTAGTAGTAATAGTTTATTATCCGCATTATCCGCCCAGTCCTACTCTATGGCGCCGAGGCGTGGCCGGTTCTCGGAAGGCACGTTCAGGAGCTTCGCTTTACAGAGATGAAGATGCTGCGATGGATGTGCGGCGTTACGCGTGCTGACCGCATTCGGAACGAGTACATCCGTGGTAGCCTCGGAGTCCGTGACGTAGCGGAGAAGCTTCAAGAATGCCGTCTTCGGTGGTTTGGTCACGTTTGTCGTAGGCCACCTGATTACGTAGGAAACATATGCCTTAACCTAGCTCTTGACGGCCCCCGACCCGCGGCGGACCAAAGAAGCGATGGCTAGATGTCGTCAAACAACAGTCTAAAGGAAAATTGTAAATAAATTGTAAATTGTATCCATTGTTACTCTATCGCCACTTAGTACCTAACCTCAACACGAGACTAGGTCGACTTTTACGAAAACATAGTCATACGGAGATTTGGACGCATATGATTCTTATGAAGCAGGTGCGTATAAAAAATTTCATTCAGAGGGGAGCATTGACTAGTTCAAGGTAGGGGAAGTTGCATTGACTTACCATATGATAGTATTTTATACTGGTCTGCTATTGCGAACACCGAAGTTCACAAATTTCGGGGATTTTTCTATCACTTTGTCAAATTTTCCAACTTTGTTGTTCACGGTAGCAAGTCAGAATCCTATCTTTTCAATTGTAAAAAGGCATTGCCCCCTTCCCTTGGATTCGCGCCTGTTATCGAGAGGATAATGTTTTTTTATAACGGTTTTTCAGATGGCAATATGTTGGTTCCGCCAGTGGTGCCTAAGCCCATTAAAAATACCAAAGAAACTGTCAACCCTGTAACACCGATCACTAAATCTACTACAACGACTACTAAAGGTAATTTTAAGATATTTGTACTGTATAAAATAACCCCATTAGGCTGCCTTTCCACCAGAGATGTGCGAAGTTGTGTTTCCATACAAATGACACCTCGCTCGAGTCATTAAGGGTGCGGCTCCACTGAGGCGGAGAGGAGCGGAGATGTGCAAAATTGTCCAATTACATTCTTCAAATTCAAAATTCGAAACACTGTTGCGGTCTCATTGGCCAATTTTGCATATCTCCGCTCCTCTCCGCCTCAGTGGAGCCGCAGCCTTATAGGTGTAATTTGTATGCAAACGCATCCTCGCACATCTCTGGTGGAAACGCAGCCTTAGTAGCTTGTTTTTCCGACTGCCGATTACGGTCCATTCATCCTTACTTGTCTTATCTAGTAAACAATTTTCTAACCTAAAAGAACACGTTTTCTGTTGTAAACAGTTTCCTTGATTAAAAATTAAGCAATTTTCTAATCGCTACGGACGGACTGCGAACTCAGGTATTTTGGTATAGGCAAATATGGCAGTTTACAACAGAAAACGTGTACTTTTAGGTTAGAAAGTTGTTAAGACAAGTAAGGATGAATGGACTTTACCTCTTTACACATAAGGAATACAATCCCATTTTTATCGAATTATATTATAACGCAGCAAATTTCATCACAATGATTAGAACATTTTGCTTTCCCAATATTGCAAGATTCTATGTTGCGTACCTATATAAATATTGATCAAACGGGGTTTTGATCGCGGATACTCCATGGTGAGGATCCTCTAAATGGATCGAAACATATCGAGTAACAGACTAAAATTGCGTGAGTAACCCGTTTATTCGATATTTAAATATGTTTGAGTCTCACGTTAGTTATAATTCTATGTTGCACTTTAATTAACTTGAAATTTGATCATTGTCACTTAGTACAGGGGGGTTACCATATTCATGGGATGGGGGACTTAGTTTTGGTTCGGCTTGTCAATTTTTTAGTTATTTTATGAAACTGACACATGATGATTCAGTTTAGGTCCTAAATGAAATCGCATTAGTACATCTTGGTAGCCTCCAGGTTTGATTACCCGAAAAATAAAACATAAAACCGTGCAGTGTAAACAGCTTGTTACAACGGCCATCTGAAAACCTTCAACGGGGTGTTTTTCTAGATTATTCTGCATAACTTTTACTATGGGGCCAATCACAAAATTTGAAAAAAGAATTGTCTTTTTCATACACTTATGACTCGATCCATAACGACATTTTGTATGAAAGAGCCAAAACTTTTGAGATTTTTGGGTTAGCTCCATAGTAAAAGTTGTTCAGTATTACCTGCCAAATCACCCCGTTCAAGGTTTTCAGTGGATCGTGTAACACCCTGTACATTAAGGTAGCGATTTTCCAAGATGCTCTAAATAAATATTATATCGATATTTGTATACTATGGGTACGTGATTATAGCATAACGTAATATACATGTACTGTTATATTTCAGAACCAATCACCATCGGAACCACAACACCACCACTGTTTATCAAAGATCAAAAACATGACACTACATTAGCAGATCTGAGTGATAACCAATATTTCCCAGGTTAGTTATCCACACACATAAACCTATGTTAGTCCACTGCTGGACGTTGGCCTATCTCCTATTAACTATGCGTAGCGTTGAAAATTTCCGGATTAAATCCAGTTTATTTGGAGACTGCTAGTTTTTTCCGGATTTTTTCGAAAAAATCAATGATATTAACCACTTTAATTTTCTACTCTAAGCCAATGTCACGTGAATTAGGTCTAATTTTCACTTATACTAGAAAAACGCGATATCACCGAGGAAAAGTCAATTGAAATAGATGGAAAAGAGTGACAGTGACATTGATCATTTCTGTAAAAACGGGATAAAACGAAATTTTCATACATTCTCGAAAAAAAACATTTTTAGATTTTTTCTACATTTTCAACGTTATATAACTATGCAAAATACTGACTCCAGCTTTGTAGACAGGGTCACAACCAACTAAGCTACGGAGGCTGACATTTTTATGTTATGTATTAATGTTCTATCAAATTGTTATCTACACCGTGTTTTTATTGATTTCCGTTAAATTGAAGAGAAGGTTATTTAGGTCAAAAATAATCAATTTCTCTAAGAAACTACTGTCTTAATTCTTAATGTTATTGAGATATTAAGGCGAGGTAAGCGTAGAATTCCCGTTTGTTTTTTTTCAGTTTTCTCAATAATACTACTTCCTTATGAAGTAAAACTTATATATGTTACATTTGAGAACTTGATCTATCGCGCATTGATTAGTATTAAGTATTTAAACAAACTTCGCCCTATAAAAAACGATCCCAAACATAGGTCTAATCTCTGCATGAAAACTCATTTTGCTAAGAAACTACATAACTTTACCAAGAAAAAAATATATCAGAAGAAACGTCAAAGTCTGTGTCAACGATTAACAAGAAGAAACCATTAATATTGTAAGAATTATATTTCATCTTACAAAATATGTGAAATTATTCTCCCGGATCGCTCCTGCTGTCATCTTTCAGTCCCAATCGGGACCTGTTGGAGGGAGGACGTACGTCAATTTTGCGCACCGCTGTCGTCAACCAAACTATCTTTAAGATTGGTGTGATAACACATAAAAAAATGTTATCATCACTGGGGCTTCGGAGACTGAATAAACATAAGTGGTGAGTGACTAAATTAATAGAATTATGTTATTCAATATATTAAACCAAAACAATAAGAAACATATTACACAGTATAGATAAAAACAGTAGGATGACTACCGGTGATAAGACCATGACACATTTTGACATGACGAAAATAGTGAAATAATTAAGAATGGTACTGTTACGCCGGTGGCATGATAAAAACTACAAATATGATTTTAGACACGTTAGAAGCGTTTTCAGCAGGCTGAAATGCGTTTTCAGGCCGTTTCAGAAGGTCCTCTTTCACATACTACAACATCAAATATTCACCCCAGATACCGTCGTTTTCAGGCGCCTGAAACATGTTTTCAGGCCGTTTCAGGACCCCTTTTGGGCCTCTCAAGTACAAATCGGTATATAGCTAAATTTCCCATAGGAGTGAAAGAGAAAACACTATTAGATAGAGACAGCACGAGAGAGTGTTCTGGAAGGATGTGAACGAGACAGCTATAGAGAGAACATTCTGGACGGGTGTGAAAGAGAAACCTGTAGAAAGAGACAGCGATACTCTAGAATGTTCGCGCACCTAACTCGTGAACTTTCTAGAGTCGAATCTTCTCGTACTTTGTAGATTTGAGTGCCTTGTATAAAAGCCCAGCATGACCCGGCCGAAGGAGTAGTTTCAATTGAGACAGCGAAGAGGTAACATTAAGAGCGAAGACTGCGATTCTATCGGCGAGTTTGAGAGTGTAAAAGTGAACCAGTGTGACGAGTTAAGTGTGTGATTAGTGTTGTAGCTTAGTGTTTGTTCTTTTAATTAGTAATTAAAGTATCCGTTTTAATTAGTGGCTTATTTATACATTTTCTATAGAAAACCCACCCCACGAACGTAACAGTACCTACTCGTATCTATTAAAAATAGGATTTTATATCCATAATAGTTCGTTATAATCCAATAAAATTTTAAAAACAATTTATTTTGCAATTCGAATTATTTTATGAAATGTTTTGCAAGCAGTCGCACTATATTGATTTAAACTTTCACGACTATCACTCATATTTTAAATACAAACGGGTCCTAATCGCGTAAACTTACGTTTAATTATATCCTGACGTTACACCCGTGGTCGCAGGCAGACATGAGTATCAATAAAATACTACTAATAATATACTATCAATTAAAAAAATATGGAAAATAATGCGAATTGTTACGAAACATACCGAGAATTAGTACATTTCGATTCAAGTGCGAAAAAAATGAAGTACTGAAGGAGTGGAGATAAATTAAAGCACGACCGAAGGGAGTGCTTTAAATCGACACGAGTTACGAATTTCGTTTTCGTGTATCGTACGACGTTTTTCAGTACATATGGCCCTCCGAAGATTTCGACCTGTCGTAAAATGAACCACTTCTCGCACAAGCACGTAAAAATGCGCAATCTGTACTGAGAAATAAGCTTTTCATAAAAAAATTGAATGGAAAAATATACGATTGACTAAAGTTGCTATAGGGAATGGCGCCCGCCCACTATGTTACATTTGCATGAAGGGGAAATTAATAAAAATTAAAAATTTTACTTGATAAATGTGATCTATTATCTATACCAATGATATGGTACATATTTATTGTAACGGTGAAAAAGTAACCCTGTATAATAACACAGATAAACTTGACCATGTACAGTGATCGTACTAATAATGTGGATGACATTAAATCACCTATAGAATGTTTTCAAAAATATTTTTACTATTACTATTTTTACTAAAACGAAAGTGTCATTTGAAATAAGTAAGTTGAGTACATAATGCCGTTCTTTTACTAATGTTTTAAAATACACAATTGAATGTCGAATTTACACGAATATTGTTATAATCAAGGATCGGATAAACGCCCGTCATTTTGAAAACATAACCCTGTTCCGTATGGTAGAGACTTCCTTATCTTATGATGTTAACATATTTTATTTATTTAAGATAATTTATTTATTTACGAATTGTTTTTTATAATACGAACACAAAGTATCAATTTAGGAGATCCCAACTATTTCTTAGATACTTGTGCACACCATAATTGTTCGAAACGTCGTTACAACGTTAATTAGTTAATATACGCGATATAATTCCTTTAAATCGTTTTCTATCATGAATAACTATCGCGGTAGATACCGTAAAGTCGGGTAACATGACCCTTTTTTGTTGTATTTTTTTACTAACTTCTAGATCATTACGACCGTGTCTATCATTGATATGAATGTTTAGTTACGATTAGGTGCATATTAAGGATACGTCTGATAACATAAGGCAACAAAAAGTTAAAAAAGAACATCTTGTGTATTTTTTTTTTTGGGCCAAAGTTGATCTTAGAAGCGGGTAAGTTTGCACTTCATACTATTTTCATCCCAAAAGTCCCATTTTTAAGCTAAACGCTAAAGAAACCTCATTCAAGTAGTGTCGCAATAGTAGCAAATGAGACGACACAATTTCTGATGCAACATTCGACATTTATTTTTAGCCCACCTAACGAAGACCAAAAGTTGCCTGTCGGGGGAAATAACTCGTGTATAAGCGAATTTTGGCATAGTTGTAGGGAATGGTGTTTTAAACCACATACTAAAAGTACTGGTGATTAGGGGTGGAGCTAACGGGGGGAGAGGGGTGTAAAGGTCCTTATTTTTAATGTTTTGTAAATAACTCGTAAACCGTGGCTTATAGCAAAAAATGTTCTAGTACATAAGTAATCTACATAAAATTCTCTACACAAAAGATGTACGCATGTTTCCTCTGGGATCAATGTGTCATGAGATAAGAAAGCAAGAAGATGGACACTAAAGAAATAAACACATTTGATTAAGTAGGTATGGCACATACAGAATGCTCGCGACAATTCCAAAAGATTTTAATGCTCAATTCCTGACTTTATTTAGAGTCTTTACTGTTATATAAAATTTCATGGATTCGGCTTGGTTTCAGAGATAATCAACCTTTTTTTCGACATAGTAAGTTTTTCGACGTAACTCGTCATAAAACTTCTTTTTGATTACAATGCTATTGTGGTAGCGTGTAGTGTTTTAATATTACCACACTGTTTACCTGGCAATTAAAAAATGGGAATAAACTTGACGAAATAACCTGTCCCTAAAAAAAATATTAAAATAAATAATTTTATACAAATTGTTGTTATGATAAAAAGTACTGGAAATGTTAAAAGTATGCAAAAAGTCTAAAAAAAGAGAGAAAAAAATATTTTTTTTTTGGTGGTATTTGACATTAGGTCTCATAATATTTTTTGTTTGTTTTGATGTCTAGAATGCATAGTTAAAATCTTTTGACGATGATTATGAGAATATTGTAGGTTTAGAAGATAATTAGGAATTTTATTTTTACAAATAAGTATACAGGGCGCGCCCGCAAAAGATTTTAAATATGCATTCTAGATATCAAAATAAACAAAAATGACTATGAGACCTAATGTCAAATACCACCAAAATAATTTTTTTTTCCCTTTTATTTTAGACTTTTTGTATACTTTTTGACATTTCCAGTACTTTTTATCACAACAACAATTTGTTAAAATTATTTTTTTTTTACGGACAGGTTATTTCGTCAAGTTTATTCCCATTTTTTGATTGCCAGGCAAAAGGTGTGGTAATATAAAAACACATTGTGGTAGCATTGTAATCAAAAAGAAGTTATATGACGAGTTACGTCGAAAAACTTATTTCGAAAAAAAGGTTGATTATCTCTTAAACCAAGCCGAATCCATGAAATTTTATGTAACATTAAAGACTGTAAATATGGTCAGGAATTGTGCATTAAAATCTTTTGGAATTGTCGCGAGCATTCTGTATGTGCCATACATACTTAAACAGCTGTGTTTATTTCTTTAGTGTCCGTCTTCTTGCTTTCTTATCTCATGACACATTGATCCCAGAGGAAACATGTTTAGATCTTTTTTGTAGAGAATTTTATGTAGATTACTTATGTACTAGAACGTTTTTTGCTATAAGCCACGGTTTACGAGTTATTTACGAAAAAATAAAAATAAGGACCGTTACACCCCCCTCCCCCCGTTAGCTCCACCCCTAAACACCAGTACTTTTAGTATGTGGTTTATAACACCATTCCCTACAACTATGCCAAAATTCGCTTATACACGAGTTTTTTCCTCTGAGTTTCCTTCGTTTGGTGTACTATTTAGCAAAAAACAAACAAAATTTTTGTTTAAAGTTTTTAATTAAAATAAAAGTTAAAACTATGAAAACGAATAAACTCGCGTATATTAACTAATTTTAACTTCATTCCGACGTTTCGAACACTTTACAGGGTTCGTGGTCTGCGGATGACTGACAATGGAGGAAATTTGATAGATCTACCTCCATCAAAATAAGAAAGATAAGTACAAAACTACCCACCAAAGAGTCAGTCACCAAAGAGTCAGTCAGTACCCTCCATTGTCAGTCATCCGCAGACCACGAACCCTGTAAAGTGTTCGAAACGTCGGAATGAAGTTAAAATTAGTTAATATACGCGAGTTTATCCGTTTTCATAGTTTTATTTCATGAGTAATCCTCGCGGTAACCGAAGAAAATATTAAAATAAAAGTTGTTAAAATCTTAATAAAAACTTAATTAGCAGTCTGTTTATGAAAATCATCACAGGAATTAGTTAACTTATAATAGTTATAATAATCATCTTTGTTAGTAAGAAGATTATGGTAACATTTTACCTCTAAGTAAAATCTAACTCTAAAAAAAAGTACCAAATCTTATTCAAGTAAAACTTGATACTGAAAACGTAACAAATTCTTAAATCACAGCATTGTAATGAGAATCACCATTGGAAATATACGCTAACAATTTGTTCTTGTCTCACTTAAAGTTATTTTAAATCAACGGAGATTAAAAAAAACACAACATTCAAGGAAAACTTTAAATTTAGATCAGCTGCTCGTACTTACCTTAATAAATTCAGTTTTTAACTAAACTCTAATTAAAGTTACAAAAACTATTAACTTAGGTTCGTCTTAGATGACATAATCATACAAAATGATACAATATATTGGTATTACTTATAGAGATCCATTTCCGGAACGGAGAAGCAGCCTTTTTAATACATTTTGGGATAGCTATTTTTTGGGCTATATTTTTCCAGCTGAACAACTGCTCATCTATATTGGGCCATCGCAAGTATTCCTTGCCTTTCTTCAATTTCTTCATGCATCTCACAAGGACTGCCTCTTCGGATGATAAAAACATTACTTAGCCAGGATAGTAGTCATGCTCCCACTTGACTTGACAATGACGTGGTCGCAAGATTCAAGATGTCGCAGAACGGTCTTTTTTGCAGGAAAATTTTCTTCCACTTTACGCGTTTTTTTACCACCATATCTCTGAGATTTTGTGCTCTTGACACTGTTCATTTGCGATAGATTTTCTTTATCCTTAACACCTACGATTCGGAGCAGATCAGCAGGTGTGGAATGACGTAGAGGCCCATGAGCCAAGGTTCCCCTAAATAGGGACAATGTTCACTATGGTTATAGAAACGAACTGCATGCTTCTAAGAAAAGGCTAAATAATTTTTTATTTTAATTACAGTACTCTCAAAGACACGCTTTATATCAAGACACAGGTATTAATAAGCTAACTTATCTTATTTCGCTGTACTAACCAAAAGTTTGCAGACACCATTTAGACACGTATGTCTCGCATCACGCTTGATCGACACTGACGAGTGGAAACCTGCGGAAGCACCTAGAAAACGGTACCCCGTCGCGAGTAGGTTCTATCTATGATTTTAGAGCGTAACTACTAAGATTAGACGTCAACTAGCATTGTGGTGGAATTTTTTTTGGGCCATTCTTTACCCCTAGGGCTTAAGAAACCCGGTTTTACGGTAACCGAAGAAGATAATTATACACTCAATAGATCAAAATTCAATGTCAATAATTCTAAGTCGTCTATTTGTCATAAATTCACAATCAGGATACATAAAAGTAAGAAGGAGTTGGGATATCTTAAATATATACTTTGTAATAGTGTTATTTAAAAAAATTCTTATAAAATAAAATATGTTAACATCATAAGATGAGGAAGTCTCTACTGTACGGAACAGGGTTATTTTTTCGAAATGACGGGCGTTTGTCCGATCCTTGGTTATAATTTACCCTTTTTGGAGATACGTGACAAAAACATGTACGTGCTGTGATCGAAACATACTAAACATAGAACTAACATTCAAATGCATTTTGGAGATAACACAATATATCAGAAATATAGAGCCAAAGAAAACGCAAATAGTATTAAAGACTGTATCGTTTATTATAAATACAAGTTTAACCTGGTCTAACTTTTGATATATGTATTATTTTGCGTTTCTATGTTCTGAGTGTATGGTGTGTACGTAATGTATGGCTACTTTCCAAATTGTTTCTTTTAGGGGCTTTATCGTGCTTAAAATATTGCCTATCAAACGTATTTCGGACAAACCTATACAGCTGAATGTAAGACTATTTCAGCGACTCCATGGTACTATTTTAAGAAGCAATAGGTCAAGATGCTACCCGAGTATATTATCTAAACGGAGTCTTCATGATTCCCCAATCAGGCATACACAAATAAAATGTGGTGGATTTTATGTTTTACATAAAATCGGATTTTTACACAACGTTTTAGATGCCCTTCACTTTCTTATGCGTGCGAGAACAGCGAAGCAGCTATAAGAATCAGCCATACATACAATTCTTAATGAAACACCATGGGCTTGATCCATAGTTAGAACATGTAGATATAAATGCTCCATGACAGTTATATTAGATGTCAAAGTCAAAATACACGTAAGCTACATACCATATTCTCTTTAAAGTATTCTTTCACAAATTCAGGTCATTTTTTGGACAATATAAGAGCTATGGCAATATCTAAATGTTTGACATTACGAAGTACATGAAAGCGTGTCTTTCAAAGTACGATTTTTTTGTGTGTGATGTCGTCTTTTTCGCAAAACGTAAATTTTCTTGTAATAAATACTTGTACCGAAATATTTCTTTATTACTCAGGAGATCAGGATTTTGGATTGGGTTAGTTGTGTCTAATCCAGATGGTTTACGTCGAGTTTCTAGGATGAAATGTGTACCTTATTAAAGCAGTAATAAGAAACATGTATGTTTTTATATAAACATGTAATATAAAAAAATAAGGCCAAGTAAAGTCGTATTTATAATAAATGATACACCCTTTAATATAGGCCTCACAAATTTTATGATAGCAGCAAGTATACCCTGGGTGTAACTACAAAATACAATCAATACATCTTTCATCCTGTATAAATGTAATGGATTTACTCGCGATTATTATATTACTTTGTGAAATATGCAGCACGGAAGCTTAAATAAAAGCATTATCCTATAATGCAAAATTAGGTACGTTATTTTTGCGTCATCCGCATGATTAGTTCGACCCCTGATCATCATGTATAATTATATACTTTTTTCGTGGACAGTCCATCAAAAATTTTGAAAATCAGCATGTTTGCATCATTTTTTATGAAATTGTACGCCTGATACGCATTATAGGACCGCGGATCTATAACGAGTTTCGTATTAAATATTAATGGGACAGTCTCGCATCCGTGTATTTTCTAAATTTACCGTCTACTTTACACATGGCTTGCTAGAGCTTGCCAGATTATAAATTAATCACTTATATTATTATTATGTTACACTATGTCGTTTCGATTCATACTAGTCACATAGTTGTAGTACTGTAAATATTTTCACTATGAGTATTACAGTATCACGTCATCATTGACGGCGACTGTCACGGGTATTAGCGGAGGCTGGATGACTCTTAAAACTAGCGTTGAGAGGTCAAAGAATATGGCCTTAAAAAAATAAGGTTAATGACTGAACAAGTGTATTGCAACCTTTATTACATCCTAATGTTACTTATTTTGACGTGTGCCGTCAGTCACCTGAGATCTTATTGTTAAGGTTCGCTCACACTTGCCATTACAATTATTATGTATGAAACGAAACAAAAAAAATATTTACGAAATTAACAAAAGCTGATATATTTTACCAGGCAACTTCTATTAATGCCCTAAGTAATCTGTTCAATTTAACGGAAATCAATAAAAGCTCGGTGTATTATTGTAGCCTTAAGTTGAACTAAACTCAAACTATTGATTTCAGACAATCAGGAATTGGAACAAAACTTAAAAGACTTCGGTAAGTTCTATGAATAGTCACTTAGTCAGCGTTTAAAATATCTAGTAAGCATATGAAAAAGTCTGCTTCAGAAGGATCTAAGTAATGGATCGGAAATCCAGAGGATGCGGGTTCGAATCCCGTGAGAACCAGAGCCTTTCGCAGTTTTTTGATCATATATTTATTTTCAAAACTACAATTAACATAGATTAAATCTAACTAATCTACTTAACCCAACCTATATCTAAGATTGGCCCTTGTAGCATTGTACCGAGGATGCTGGCTGCATTTCCTCGCTGTATGGGATTCTACTTGCGTAGACACCCTGGCACCGTCCCATCTTCAACGAACTACGTTTAAGGCGGCCGCTGCGGCTGAAAATGCCGAATTTTTAAAACGTAATAAATATAAGGGCCTCGGCATAGAGTACGATTTTGTACCGTTTGGCGTAGAAACTTCAGGTTCATGGGGCCCCAGCGCACGCAAATTGTTTGCTGAGATCGCGAAACGTCTGGTTGACGTAACTAAAGACCGAAGAGCTGGCGACTTTCTCGCACAACGCATCAGTATTGCGATACAGTTTTTAAGATTGATTTTTTAAATTCCATTTTGTTACCACAGACCTGACTCCCGACACCGCTGGCAATGTTTACTTCGATGGCAGTCTTCATGCAAGTGATATGCGTAAGTGGTTCAATTTAATTTTGACATGAACTTCTCCGCTGAACTTTTGGTACTGTACAGACGTCACAGTATCAGAACTGAATATACAAACGATACTCCTCTTGGAGTATGTGTGGCTGCTCCCGCGTTTCTGCTACTGCAGCTGTGGCTGGGTCGTATTCCACGAAGGTGGGACGGTCGTTGCACCGTCATTTGGGGACGGTGATGAGAGGCTTTTGAAGTAGTATCAGAAGGTTTGCTTGATATAGGAGACCTAGACTCTCCAAAACATATCGCGCGTGGTGACTAAATGTGACACCATTTCACTTCACTAATCATCACAGCTTATTTCAGACCACTGCTGGAAGTAGGCTTCTCCAATTTAACTATGTGTATGGCAACTATGGCATTCGGGAGTAATGACCATAGTCGCCAAACTTTTGCTGGTGGTATGACCCCGTCAGGGTCCGCCGAGATAGCTGCCACCGTCTTACCCGTTAACCTGCAGTGTTATTCACTAAGGAAACCGCCTTGCTGTCAGCGCTGTGTCAGCGCTGCGGCAGCGTCGAGCCTAAAAATGGTATTCATACTTGGTACTTTAAACGACACTAGTGCTCGGCGACGAATGCGGCATGAGCTGAAACTACACTGCGTCGAGAGTTTGACGTTTAATGTACGAACTTCGTATTCTCTAACGAAAAACAGCGACGAACTCGCCCACAACCTCGCTCACAGCCTCGATTCCTAATGTCAAATAAAACAGCTAGGATTTTAGACAATGCTGTCTCGACGTCGAGCTCGTTGAAGAACGCAGCGTCGAATGTGTGAATAAGAGAATAGCATAGCTGCCCCTAAATAGACAAGCTACCTAAACTGAATTGTGTTAAGAGGCCCCCCAGCGCTGCAAGTAAGCTAACTAAGATGCCATTCTTCAAAAATAATCAAGAATCGGACAAATGTGCGTTATTTATCGCAATAATATGGACATGGAACCAAATATGATTGAATTAATAATTAAACGAATAATTTCTTGAAATTTGCTTTCGAAGCTTTGAGGGGTCTATTCACGAAGGTTTTCATAGTTACTGGTATCAAAAAGGTAATTTTCTGAAAATGATTAAATGAACAACTTTGGAGTCATTTCCATATTATTACAAGCAATATTGTCCGATCTCTGATCATAATATGATAAATAGGTAATTATCTGATATGGTTATGTCACGTTGACTTATCGCTTATCGAGTGCAGAATGGCATATTGGCAGGTAGTGAAAAAACCTTTTCCTAACTAGTGCGCAAAAACTGGTGCGTACCGAAATTAATACAAACATTTTGCATAATTTCAGTTTACAAATGTTCAAAACGTATAAAATCGTTTAATATAATACTCAAAATGTATATTTCCAATTAGTATAAGCTAAAAATAACATAACATACATGAAACATACCACCGTTTCATATATCAGACATTTTAACTAATTCTGTTTCATGTAATCTTCATAAAAAATACTAATTAAAATAAAATAAACATTAACGTTTCAAATAACTACGTAAATAAACCTCTCAGAAATAAATAGAGCCAGAAAAGGTAGGTTAAGTTAGAGCAGCGATCTCCGTAGAAATAAACTGCTACCCATAATGGGTAAGGTTAGGTTAGAACTGCGACCCCCACGGAAATTAACTGCTTCCAGAAAAGTAGGTTAGGTTAGGTTAGGACTGCGACCCATGTAGAAATAAATTGCTAGGTACCAGAAAAATAGGTTAGGTTGGAACTAGGACCCCCACCCACTAATATAAACTGATACCAGAAAAGTAGGTTAGGTTGGGTTAGAACTTCGACCCTTACTGATATAAACTGATACCAGAAAAGTAGATAAGCTTAGGTTAGAACTGCAACCCTGCAAAAATTACTGCTACCAGAATAGTAAGTTAGGTTAGGTTAGAACTGCGACCCTCACTGATATAAACTGATACCAGAAAAGTAGGTTAGGTTAGGTTAGAACTGCGACCCTGCAAAAATTACTGCTACCAGAATAGTAAGTTAGGTTAAGTTAGAACTGCGACCCTCACTGATATAAACTGATACCAGAAAAGGAGGTTAGGTTAGGTTAGAACTGCGACCCTGCAGAAATTACTGCTACCACAAAAGTAGGTTAGGTTAGGTTAGAACTACGATCCCCGCAGAAATTACTGCCGTCAGAAAAGTAGGTTAAGTTAGGTTAGAACTGTGACACCCATATAAATAAACTGCTACTAGAAAAATTTGCTTTAACAAAATAATTATTTAAACTTACATGAATTATATTATTTCATTATTATGTAATTGTATTGTTATAGTAAACAATGTTATATGTAACGTAAATTATACAAAATGAAGTTATACATTATGATATTATAAATTTAGTAATTTATACCAATTGTACTTTATACGTTACAAAATTATACAAATTGAATTTATACGTCCTGAATAATATACCATTAGTATACGTTTCATTACTTACCCCGCAAAAACGAACTTTGCGCACGCTTCGCGCGCGGCAATTTCTCTTTATGACGCACTTGTTATGAAAAAAATCGTCCCTTACACGTGCAAAAACTTTTTTTTAACTCGGGTGATTGTCGTTTCACTCGGGCTCCAACTTTCACCCTCGCCGAAAAAAAGTTTTCCCGCACTAGTTAGGAAATGTACTATTTTTGACAGTTGGCGACAAGCAAAGCGAAGGGGCGTCCGACGTGATGCCGGGCTATGACAGCAATTCCAAAATGGAACTCGATCCCAGACGGGTCCAATTGAAGCTTAGAAGAAAACATCTACAAGTCAAGTAAGTATTTTCATGTCATTTCTTTTTATTTCGGCCATTATCATAATTTTGTATTTATAAGCTAATTTTGGGTTATTGCTACTCAGAATCTCGAGCTGAATGTTTTCAAAATGTTTTGAGGTAAGAGAAACCGATTTAGGGAGAATGTGCTATTAATTTCTAAAATTCATAAAGGAGACGAGCTATGGAGAGGGCTATGCTCGGAGTTTCTCTGCGTGATCACTCAGAAATGAGGAGATCCGTAGGCGAACTGAAGTTACTGACATAGCCCTCCGGATTAGCACGCTCAAGTGGCAATGGGCAGGCGGGCATTTCTCAGAGCGTAAACGGACATCTCATTCATCTGGTTACGTTTTTTGGAAGTAGCTGCATCTTTTGGTACCATTTTCGGTCGTCAGATACAGCACCCGTTTCTCTATAAGACTACCAAAACCAACCTCAAATCTTTCAGCCACTTCCAAAAAAACGTGACCAGATCAATGAGATGTCCGTTTATGCTCTGAGAAATGCTCAGGCCAGATTGCACGCAGAGCAGATGGTCGATGGGGTCGAAAAGTGCTCGAGTGAGACAATGGCTAGGCAAACGCAGCGTAAGACTTCCACCCTCAAAATAGACAGACGACCTTGAGAAAGTCACCGGGACACGCTGGATGCAGGTCGCATCTAACCGGTACATGTGGAGGTCCAGAGGGGAGGCCTATGGTCAGCAGTGGACGTCTTATGGCTGAGATGATGATGATGATGATAAGGAAAAAAATGAAGTTTTCAACGAGTGGCACTAAATGAACTTTTCGTATGCCGTTGTCAGAAAAAATATAGACCCTGAATTTTATAAAAAACGGGTTGGAACGGATGTGGAACAAGGCATATATAGGTTAAAATTGTTCAAACACGGTCAAAGGAAGTGTTTGAAATCGACACGAGTTGCGAGTTTCCTTTTCGCACGTCTATCTTACGGCGTTTTTCAGTAAAGTCCATTCATCCTTAGTTGTCTTATCTAGTAAACAACTTTCTAACCTAAAAGTACACGTTTTCTATTGTAAACTGTCATATTTGCCTATACCAAAATACCTGATTGCGTATTTGTGCAGTCCGTCCGTAGTGATTAGTGAATTGCTTAATTTTAAATCAAGGAAACAGCAGTTTATGTACAACAGAAAACGTCTAGGTACTTTTAGGTTAGAAATTTGTTTACTAGATAAGACGACTAAGGATGAATGAAACTAAGGACCGTACGTGAGTCATCGAATTCCTATTTTGTTGTTTTATGGATTCTGTTCTGTTACAGCCTCCCTAAGAAGATATGGAACCACTAACGAACAAACATGGCTTCAAAGTGTCAAACAAAATGGCGGAAATTCCAAGAATTCTGGGAAGCTACTATAATCTACTAATGCTATTTGGTTTAGGCACTGATCTCACCGTGAGTTACTAAGCTATGAACTATGGGCTATAAACACGAACAAAAGGTACGGACTCCCGTGTAAATAAAAGAGACACGGCGATACTCGCCCAGCTATCAGCTATCATCCCCGGGCGAGTATCGCCGTGTCTCTTTCATCCACGGGAGTCCGTATCTTTTGTTCGTGTTTATAGCCAATAGTTCATAGCTTAGTAGCTCGCGGTGAGACCATGCCTTAGGACCTAAACTTAATCGCTATGTGTCAGTTTCAAAGTTCCCTAGTATTAAATTTGCGATAGCAACTTTGAAAATGAGCAGTTCACAAAAAGTCTGTACATAATTATTAGCGTTAAATACGTGAGTTACCGTATTCTCATATACAAATACAAATAATTTATTCAAACGTAAGCATATGAATAAAATTTTCAAGTGTCCAGGTGGGCTCCAAACTAGGCTGAGCCTGTATCTTGGGACCCGCATTGAGGTATATTTATCATTGAATTTTACATCAATGTAAATTAACATTTACATGAAGGCCTTATAGACTGTGGGCTTTCTGAATTATGTTAAATCATCATCATCATCATCAGCCTATGATAGTCTACTGCTGGACGAGAAATTTCGTTTTATTATTAATTTAATCAACTTTGGAGTCATGTCCATATTATTGCTAACAATGACGCACATTTTTCCAATCTCTGCTTATTAAAGACGTAATTTTGTTAAGTATGTAAAGTGGCACACAAGTATGTACTTCATTCACTTGATGATGATTAGCTACCTACGAGTATAACCTTTGTACTACAACAGCATGTACTATCATTGTCATAATAATATATGTGCATTGATCTGCGACCATATATGTAGAACATGGACGTCTAACGCCAGCTCAAAAATGCCCCCAAAAACAATTGTTCAATTGTCTCAAGATGGGCAGGACATAGCTGTTTTCTTAACACCGCGCATATTTCGGCGCAACATTTTTGACAAATGTTCAATAATTTAGCCAATCAAAACTTTGACGGACCAATCACAACTATTTTTAAATGGCGGTGTAAGTTTTTATAGATTGAAATTGAAAATCATTACGGTGATGCATTCAAGAAGGGTGACACTTGTCAACTTAAACTCAGGACCGTTTTTGAAAGGCAATTTAGTGTGGCGTGCGGCTTCCATGTTTTATTTGTTCGTAGGCATTGATCTTTAGAAATGAGAGGTTTCGCTCTGTCGACGGCAAAATGTATAAACACATTTCAGTCTTCGACAATGTGCATCCTCTTTGAGTGTATGATAATTTGATAAATTAGTAATTCTATAATAACAAGTTAATTTATAAGTAACATAATAAATATGTAAACAAGCATAATATAAATAAATGTGATATTTGCGAAATAATGTGTGTTTTAATATCTGCCCAGTAATAATTCCGTGTAATAATTACAAACCCTCTCTTTATTTGAAGTCTATCAAAAACACCGAATCAGTAAGACTTAACCCTCTGCCAACTGAAGTGGTCACGTGACGTGAAATTATTGAATCTTGTTATCAACATCGTAATGGCGTCATTGCAAAATACGGGTGTCTGATAGACGTAACCTCAGTCGCAGAGGGTTAAAAAGGTTACGTACTATTCGATGGCGATACAATTACCTCACAACTCTCACAAGCTACTGAAGTAATAAAAATCAATAAAAGGTTTTGATGACTTGATACACCCAATAATCGTGGGACTCGAATTCTCAGACTGGAATTTAGAGCTCAATCTTCAGTTCGACGACCGTGTATTAGTCGTAATCCATAACAAAATCAATAAACTTTCAAATAAAATAGAATTTCGATATTTTAGGTCCAATACCTATGAATATTTAGTATGAATCTGACAGCTGTGTGGACCAGATGCCTACTCTACCGTCGCCTGGTGGCAGAAAAAATATCGAAAACACTCATTGAATGCACCCAGACACGGAATTATAGCAAGTAGTAGGAAAAAGTACGTAGATTTATACAGGATGTAAGATATGTCATAAACAATAATTCGTTTTTAACCGACTTCAATAAAAGGAGGAGGTTCTCAATTCGACTGAATTTGTTTTTGGTGTATGTATTACCCGACATCTCCGAGAACCGTGAATCGATTTTTTTGTGTGATCGAATGTGTATAACCCCGAGATGGTCTCGTAGGCACCAAGTTGGGGCTGATGATGGGATCTAGGAGAAATCGAGGGATCTCTTCAAATGTTATAGGCGTGGCACTTTTGGTAATTTGCATTAATTTACAAGAATTTGCATTCAGAAAGTATGATTTGATGACAGGAAACCAATGATGGAAACTACAGATGATAGGATCTTGGAGAAATCGGTTGAAGTTGATTGTTTTAAAATGTTTAATTTGGTGATTATTGTGCAGTCGACGTCAAAGATATCATTACGAGGTCAAGGTAATAAAGTCGTGTAAATTTATATTTTTGGCACCTAAACCGTAACGATATCTTTGACGTCGACTGTACAACAAACAATTGAATGGCTCACAAGTTATTTAAAGCTGTTTTATTTTCGCATTTTTGGGATTTATTTTAGTTGCTAACGTGGTTTTAAGATTATTATCATCATCATCAGCCTATGTTAGTCCACAGCTGGACGTAGGCCTCTCCTATTAACTATGAATAAATATAGACGCATTAGGAGGTAAATGCCCATAATCGCCACGCTGGGCAAGCGGATTGGCGATCGCAGTAATGTGTCCACTATGATGACGCTGCTGCCAATCATCAATCTTGACAATCTTGTAGAATGGTTAGTGACACTTCAATCCCTTAGTCGACTCTTACGACACCCGCAGGAGGAGTTGGGGTGGTGACAAATGTATTCTTACTGCTGTCACCACACGGCTGACATAAATATTTTAGAGCTGTCCTTAATTTACAGTTATTTATTCGAATTTATGTAATTAATTACTTTTCATCACATTTGCTGTCTAAAGGCGCCATTGCTTGCGTGAGTAGCGGGAGTAATAGAAAAGTGAAATTCCCTAGGGAGTAATAGAAATGTCAATACGTCATTTAATAATATTATGTGTTAAAACTTATTTTTTTGTCGGCAAGTGTGATGAAAAACATTGTATGCATCACGGTCGGTAAGCGGAATACTAACTCGAGTCATAAAAGCCCTCCGCCTGACGGCGTCGGGCTTCTAACACTCTCGTTAGTATTTCCGTACTTACCTCCCTTGATGCACAATGTACTATTAAGTTTTTCTACTATTTCGATCGTATAATAAAATCTGCGTCCATAAATATATAACATGGACGTCTAACGCCAGCTCAGAAATGCCCCCAAAAATAATTGTTCAATTGTGCCAAGATGGGCAGGACATAGCGCTTTTCTTAACACCGCGCATATTTCGGCGCAACATCTTTGACAAATGTTCATAGAATTTAGCCAATCAAAACTTTGACGGACCAATCACAACTATTTTTAAATGGCGGTTTAAGTTTTTATAGGTTGATATTGAAAATCATTCATTACTCATTACGGTGATGCATTGAAGATTGGGTGACACTTGTCAACTTAAAGTCAGGACCGTTTTTGAAAGGCAATACTGCATACTAATATGGCGTGCGGCTTCCAAGTTTAATTTGTTCGTAGAATAAAATAAACTAAGTTGGAGTAAGATAAAACGGATTTTTTCAATGGGGTAGACAATAGTACATTGTGCATCAAGGGAGGTAAGTACGGAATTACTAACGAGAGTGTTAGAAGCCCGACGCCGTTAGGCGGAGGGCTTTTATGGCTCGAGTTAGTATTCCGCTTACCGACCGTGATGCATACAATGTTTTTCATCACTCTTGCCGACAAAAAAATAAGTTTTAAGAAATAACATTATTAAATGACGTACTGACATTTCTATTACTCCCTAGGGAATTTCACTTTTCTATTACTCCCGCTGCGCGCGCAAACAATGGCGCGCTTAGACAGCCAGTGTGATGAAAAATGCTAAACAGAAGGACGACTTTTTGTCCTCCCCATTCTGAAACCCGTTTCATCTTACCCCAATATACCTTAAGGGTCATACAGCGTTCACGAATACGGGCGTCTTTCCTGTGGACATTGCGAAAGTTAACGGTTGCAGTGTTATTCACTAAGGAAACCGCATTGGTAACAGCGCTGTGTCAGCGCTGCGGCAGCGTCGAGCCTAACAATGGTATTCACTAATGCACTTTATACGACACTAGCGCTCGGCGACGAATGCGGCGTGAGCTGGAACTACACTGCGTCGAGAGTTACCGCCTACAGTTCGACGACGAGCTGTTCTATGTCAGTGAATACCATTCTTCGCAGTGCTGCGCTTTATGTCAAAGTAAAGGCTGTCTCGTCGTCGAGCTCGTTGACGAACGCAGCGTCGAATGTGTGAATAAGAGAATAGCATTGCTGGGATATACGAATTAGGTTCTGACCACATAATTTTCCAGAACCAGAAGCCACCTACAGGCTTGTATTCATCTAACAAGAAAATCAGGGGTCTAGAGCCCTTGACTTTCTTATATCCATTGGAAAGATTTGTAACCTACAATAAAAAATCTGTATGACCCTTCATTTGGCCTTGAAAGTCTATTTATATCAGACCACAGTGTTAGGAGGGGAGACAGCGTTTCTCATGGCTGTGTAGGCCAATACGGGAGCGACAAACACGACCACAACTCTGACAGATGTAGTGGGCCTGTAGCGAACCGGTGCCGCGTTGATGACGCTTGGCGCGCTTACTAGCGAGTGTCTTAAACTAAACCTCGTCGTGGATTTTACCCCCGTCTAATACCAGTTTGCGCCACTTATCTCTGTCCTCGGCAAGCGACCGAGATGTTGTATGCGTGCATATCTCGCTTGGCACAATCTTTATGTCGTAGCATTGGCCGCTACGAACAAATAAAACATGGGAGCCGCACGCCATACTAAATTGCCTTTCAAAAACGGTCCTGAGCTTAAGTTGACAAGTCTCAACCCCTCTTCAATGCATCACCGTAATGATTTTCAATATCAACCTATAAAAACTTAAACCGCCATTTAAAAATAGTTGTGATTGGTTCGTTAAAGTTTTGATTGGCTAAATTCTATGAACATTTGTCAAAGATGTTGCGCCGACATATGCGCGGTGTTAAGAGAAGCGCTATGTGCTGCCCATCTTGGCAAAATTGAACAATTGTGTTTGGGGGCATTTTTGAGCTGGCGTTAGACGTCCATGTTATATATGGTCGCAGATTGGCTGACATAAAGATATGACCCTTAAACTTAATGAAATACATTTGAAAATATTTGAAAAAGTACACCGTCATACAGGCTTGCACCTATCGCGAATGCATTGAAATCGCTTGAATAGAAGCAGTTTGACAAAAGGATGGCATACTTATCACCTTTTTGCGTTCACTTTTATAAACATCCTTTTCCGAGATTCCATACTTACTTCGTTCTTTGGGGCACATACACGCAAACGTTTATAAACACGTGAATTATCAAAGGTAAGTCTTTTTTGAACATTATTATTATTTAAGGAAAACATTGTGAGGAAACCTGCATACATCGGCGAAGAAATTTTAAAGTGTATGCTCTTAAAACCCTTTGGGCCAGTGAAGGGGCTAGAGCATAAATACTATTGTATGATGAAAGGCCTATGCCCAGCTGTGGGACATAAAGATATAAAATATTAAATGTAAAAAGAAGCAAAAATATTGTACTATTTGAACAAGTTTTTGAAAACACATTTTTACTGACTGAGCATATCGCGTCATGTTCAGTGTAGCGCTCTGTAGTGTTCCGTAGTTATTCAAAAACTTCTGGACCGATTATCCTGAGATTCATTGTCCTAGTACTAGGACATATTCACTACGACCATATTTTAATTCTATTCAATTAAAACAAAGCTGCAATATATGTCTTGTAAAATTTTCTGACAAACTAAAATCAACTTTGCCTAGAAGGTAACATTTTCAACGTGGATTTATCGTATGTTGTCCTTAGGAGGTTGTTTGAAATAGTTTTATTTTAGAGTATATTCTTGATTTTATTCATATATTTTGGACCCATGAATCAAAAGTAAGAGGCTCAATCTTTTTGTTCTGGAGTGGCAACCTCCGAAAATATTGACTTAAAGCAAAACTTTCTTTTGCGCCCCTTCTTATTTTTAATTTTAACATTGTTTGTCCGTGGTTTATTTCATATCTGTACCAGATTGCAAATTTTAGTACTAAGGGCCACTGAATTATGCTGCGGACAGACAGACGGACAGACGGATATCATAAAATTGTTTCGTCGGCTTTTGCGTGAAACACTACCATTAAATATCATGTTAGACTTAAATTATAATTTTATTTATTTTTTATTGATATCAAAATACCTATAAACCGTTTTTAAACCAATTATGTATAAGGTGGAAGTACTAGTACCCAACGCTGTAGCAATACTCGTCATTATAGCTTGCGTTGCCATCGATAAGATAAAATCAACGATATTAGGCCATATCCCATATCACCGATATTAGGCGATATTTGGCCCCACCTCGGACATAAGGTGATCTTGGTCGTTTTTTCTTTGGTATATGACATCTAATATTTATAATTTATATAGTATTAAGTAGTGTGACTACTGGGGAAAAATTAAAAGCAAAATATTTTGTTAATAAATAATTTGATTTGTGTTTTCGCAATACGTTCGATATTAGGCCTTTTAAACGATGATTAATGTTTTTGCCTTTGATGCCTCATATTCCAACTAAGAAATATCTAAATGCGTATATCTAAATTATTTGCATAATTTTAAGACAGGCTGACGTTTATTAGGACTGAGTGTTAATATTTCCAATGTCCCAATATGTGACATTGAAACTTGTACTAAAGTGCCATCTATTGCGACTGCCAGCAAAAGCACCTGACGCTTACTCATACAATGGAGTTGACTAAGAAAATTTGCAATTTTGAGAAATTTTAATGTTGTCATTGTCACCCTATAAAATAAATACTATTTAACAAAACTAACAAACTCCTCTCCCAAAATACATGACAACACTTTATGTAAATAAATCTATATGTACACCGTGTTTTTATTGATTTCCGTTAAATTGGACAGGTTACTTGGGACATTAATAGAAGTTGCCAGGTATATCGGCTTTTGTTCATTTCGTAATCGTTTCATACATAATTATTGAAATGGCAAGTGTGAGATAACCTTAAGAGTAAGATCTCAGGTGACTGACGGCACATGTCAAAATAAGTTTAATTAGGATTTAATAAAGGTTGCAACGGACTTGTTCAGTCATTAAACTTTTTTTTTTAATAACTCAATAACAGTAAGAGTTAAGATATTAGTTTTTTAGAGAAATTGATTATTTTTGACCTAAATAAGCTTCCCTTTAATTTAATGGAAATCAATAAAAACACGGTGTATATGAGCGAAATATCGTAATCCAAATAAATATTCTCTGTTGACATGTTGCGCACTAGTACTTACACCTTACATATAAATAAAGAAGTTTACGCTTTTAAAAACTCACAATAAAAAGTTTTGACTCGTGAAGGACTCGAACCTCCGACCTCCGATTGAAAGAGTTTAGTTTTGCAGTGAATATCGGCGCTCTACCAACTGAGCTAACGAGTCGATGCATCACTCTTCGAATTCAGTGATATTGTGGTACAATATACTATCAAAAGACGTATTGCACAATAATATGCAAGCAAATGCAGCAACACAACGTCTCAAAACCCGAGTAAAATCTGCTGCCATCTAGTAGACTAAATTCGAAGCATTAAGCTTCACATTGACTCTTCAAGTAGATGCTGCTCTACAGTTCTGGCACATATTGTAAGCGCAGTTGCGCGTAAATGGTGCTGCCATCTTGTAGTTTCAATTTAATGATAATAAGATTTGCCTGGTGACGGCAATAAGAACATTTATAACATTATTTCATTACCAGCCTCTTCCCGTGGGTGTCGTAAGAGATAACCAAGGGATTGAAGTGTCACTGAATATTCGTTTATAGAAGAAGATTGATGATGGGCAGCAGCATCATCATTGTGGACACACTACTGCTAATCGCCAGTCCGTTTGCTTCGCTCCCGACCCGTGGTCCAACCGCTATGTCCAACTGGTTGGGCCAGGGGCAAATAAAATGATCCATAGTCCAACCGATTGTACTACGAGGAAGTTAGTTTACCCGTGGTCCAATTGGTTGTATCACGGTACACTAAATTTATCGGTAGTCCAATACTAGAACATATATTTACGTATACTAGTTGGACAATCGCCCCTCAGTTGTACTATGGGTCATAATTACGTGACAGTAAAAAAAAGTGATCTGACAGTTGAACCACGGATAATTTTACTTACCTTACCTTTTTTAATTTTATATACCTTATTCATTCGTCGAAAGAGTACCGTTAGGCTATATTTTGACGGGAGTATAAACGCCTTTAAAACTTTAATAGCAGGAGAATTGACTGGACGCCTCCGAAAGGTCAGTACCACCGATAGATTTTGAAAGTCCCTCGTTATTAACACAGGGCATCCCTTTGAGCACAAATAATAAAACATTTTCATGTGGTCATTATTAAAACAAAACTTGGGTACTTATTTTCCTAACTACTCATACTTATGCATTTCACTTCCCTATCACTACTTAGTATAAAATTTAGTCACTTTTATGTCCCTTTGTACGCTTAAATCTTTGAAACTACGCAACGGATTTCGATGAGATTTTTTTTAATAGGTAGAGTAATTCTAGAGGAAGGTATTTATGTAGGTATAGTACCCGTGTAAAGCCGGGGCGGGTCGCTAGTCTAATATAAATATAAAATGTTATATTTACATCAGTCAAGTAAAATCAAAAAGTTTTGACTCGTGAAGGACTCGAACCTCCGACCTCCGATTGAAAGAGTTTATTTAGTTTAGAATCATTGAATATCGGCGCTCTACCAACTGAGCTAACGAGTCTATGCATCATTCCTTTATTTTAGCCATATTATAGTACAAAATACTGTCTAGAGACGTATTGCACAATAGTATGCAAGAAAATGCAGCGACCCAACGTCTCAGTACTCGCATAGAATGTGCTGCCATCTAGTAGACTAAATCAGAAGCATTAAGCTTCACATTGTCTCTTCAAACAAGTGCTGCCCTGTAGTTCAGAAAATTGCGCGTAAATAGTACTGCCATCTGGTGGTTTCGATTGAATGATTATAATAACAGTAGCCGTACTATGAGTTGTAAAGTAAAGGATACGTTAGGTTTTACTCGATACGTAATGCATTATATCGCGCTCGCACTAACATGTTGGAACTAGCGCTCGTTCCAACATGTTAGTGGCTTGCTTTAAGTATCGAGTAAAACCTAACTTTACCTATACGAAGTCAAGGTGCGGCTACTGTTACAAAACACATAACATCTTGCAATGGTGCGACACCAAAACGTTCCCCGTGGGTGTTGCAGAAGTCGACTAAGGTATTAAAGTGTCACTGAACGTTAATTTATTGAAGATTGATGATGGGCAACAGCGTTGTTATAGTGGACACACTGCTGAGATCGCCAATCGGCTTGCTTTGGTGAATACAGGCAGCTCTCAATGTGTCCATATGCATAATTAATAGGAGAGACTTACGACCAGCAGTAGTCTGACTTACTGAAGTAGGCTGATGATGACAACAGAAAAATGAAAAAAGTTGATTGTACTAAAAGTCACATTTCAGTAATAATATCACGACCCTGTGTCCAGAGCTAGGAATCCCTGTGTTACAGGACCCAGTTTCAAATTCCACAGATTAAATAAGCTAATAATTATGTATCGGCCGTAGGGTGACGGCAGTAATAATGCATTTGTCACCATCCCAACTCCTCATGCCGGTGTCGTAAGTGCCGACTAAGGGATTTAAGTGTCACTGACCATTATTTGATAAAAGATTTATGACGGGCAGCAGCGTCATCATAGTGGACACATTACTGCGATCGCCAATCCGCTTGCCCAGCGTGGCGATTATGGGCATTTACCTCCTAATGCGTCTATAACTACGTATAGTTAATAGGAGGAGAGGCTTACGTCCAGCAGTGGACTGAGATAGGCTGATGATGACATAATTATGTATAAAGATTATGTACAAATGGTATAAAGAGACATTTTTACAGTCTCAAAAAAGTAGTAAAGTGGATTTTACCTAGAGATATCTTTAGGTACCTACAAAAGTTCACTTTGCTACTTTTTTACTTAAATATTAAATGGGTATTTGTGTGTGTGTGTGAGCGTGTGTGTATGGGTTTACGTGTATGTGTAGATAAATAAGAGTAAATGCCCAGTGCACAAAAAACCCCAGATTAGGTTTTTAAATTTTGTAGTAACAAGACATATTTTGTCACAAAAGAAGACCGTTCAAAAGTTTAATAGCAGAAGGATGGCTTGAACGCCACAAAAGCGTCAACAGCGTCGATATAGATTTCGTGAATCCCTCGTCGTTGACACAGTACATCCTTTTTGAGCGCTGACGATTTTACTCAGCAATAGGAATAAAATGTTACAAGTTTTATGCGATTTTTAACCTTATTAGGGCAAAATTTAGACACCTAAATATAATTAAAAATATTTTTTTCAACTGTCAACTCAAAAAGTTTTGACTCGTGAAGGAATCGAACCTCCGACCTCCGATTGAAAGTATGTAAAGCATTGAATAGGATTCGGCGCTCTACCAACTGAGCTAACGAGTCTATGTATCATTCCTCGAATTCAGTGATATCGTAGTAAAAAATACTGTCCAGAGACGTATTGCACAATAATATGCAAGAAAATGCAGCAATACAACGTCTCTTTGCACGGCTGCACGCATAGAATATGCTGCCATCTAGTGGATTCAATCAAAAGCTCTTCAAGTTTATGCTGTCCTACAGTTTTGCCCATATTGCAAGCGCAGTTACGCGTAAATGGTGCTGCCATCTAGTAGACTAAATCAAAATTTGCTGGAGCAGGCACAGGTGCTTTGATGTATAAATCACCATGAGGTGGCCTATTTCATCATAAATTATAAGTTTGACTATTGTAAAATATCACTGTTACTGACATAACAGGCCTAGACTACGGCTACCGCTTACTATCGGACGGTTCATGTGCTTGGTTGCCATTGCCACTGACATAAAATTATTACTAACAACGTGTTTATATCGTTAATAAACTATTTTATTTTCCAGTTGGCTTATGATGGTACCGTGTTTAATCGTTTGTCATTGTCGCTGTCAGGTTCTAACAAGTATGTAAGTGCGAAAGTGATGCAAAACACGATAAATAGACAAAACTAGACCATCATAAGCCACCAGAACCCGTGACAATTGTCGCAAGGTATATATTTGGCAATCTTTGGGGGAGGCCTATGTTCAGCAGTGGACGTCTTTCGGCTGATATGATGATGATGATGATGATGATATAGGTAGTACAATTTTCATTTGACACATGACGTTCGGCCTATGTCGGAATTTCGCTACAATTGTCGTGTTTTTTGTGACAATTGTAATTTTGCTTCGCAAAAAAGTAGTTATTAACTGTTGATTTATTAAAATTCCTGCACTACATTTTATGTTGGTGGCAAGCAAAGCAAAGGCACGGCCCTTTCGTTGGTAAGCGGTAACTGTAGCCTATAGACGCCCGCGATTGGAGAAACAGGTAATTTACAATTATCAACGTGGTCAAATTGGGGCCAGATATATTGATGCGGCCCGGGTGCCCACAAATATTTTTATTTTCTTTTACATTGGTTCTATTGTCATGATGTTAGAACGCCTAATTAGATAAATAAATAACACACAAACACTCCAGCAGCAACAAACCACAATTTCGTGTGGGTATTAGGCCAAAACTTAGATGGAGCAGTCTAAGAAAAAGTCTACTTTATCGGAAACGTGACGACTATAACAGTTACCTTAGACATAAATGGAGAATGCGAGAATTCTCTAGAAATGCAAAAAATATAAATATATGCATTCGTAACTTTCTTAAAGGTGCGTTTAAACCAAAAGAGCATTCGCTGTTCTAGCGCCCGTTCTGCGAAATCAACCAATCACGTTTTGTGTACCGATCGAATTTCGTAGAGTGGGAGGTTAGAACAGCGAATGCTCTTTTAGTTTGAACGCACCTTAAGGTGCATGCAGACCAAAAGAGCATTCGCTGTTCTATCCCCCACTCTACGAAATCAACGAATCACGTTTCGTGTAACGATCGAATTTCGTAGGAGCATAGAACAGCGAATGTTCTTTTGAAGAACGGCTTCTTTTGTGAAATGTAGTTCGGAAAATATATTTTTTGATCGACTGTTATCTTACTTATGACCTTTTGTTTTACGTTAACACTTACTAGACAATCAGCAGTCTAGCACTTTTCTTTTGTTAATGATGCAAAACAAAAGGTCGTAAGTAAGGTAAGAGTCGGTCTAATAATATTTCCCGAACTATACCTGCATACATACAAAAATATTATTTCATCAGTCAACTCAAAAAGTTTTGACTCGTGAAGGATTCGAACCTCCGACCTCCGATTGAAAGGGTTTAGTTTAGCATTGAATAGGATTCGGCGCTCTACCAACTGAGCTAACGAGTCGATGCAACACTCATCGAATTCAGCGATATTATTGTACAAAATTGCACAATATCATGCAAGAAAATGCAGCCCTCAAACTCGCGTAGAATGTGCTGCCATCTAGTAGACTAAATCCGAAGCATTAAGCTTCACATTGACTCTTCAAGTAGATGCTGCCCTACAGTTCTGGCACATATTTTGAGCGCAGTTGCGCGTAAATGGCGCTGCCATCTTGTGGCTTAAATTTAATTTCTATACAACTTATATAAATCGCGTAACTGTTTGCGTAGTGACGGCAGTAAGAACATTAGTTACCACTCTTCCCGAGGGTGTCGTAAGAGTCGAACAAGGGATTGAAGTGTCACTGAACATTCATAAGATTAATGATAGGCAGCAAAGATTAATGATGGGCATTTGGGCATCCTCACATCACACAACACATCATCAGCCTATGTTAGTCCACTGCTGGACGTAGGCTTCTCCTATTAACTATGCGTATAGACGCATTAGGAGGTAAATGCCCATAATCGCCACGCTGGGCAAGCGGATTGGTGATCGCAGTTAATGTGTCCACTATGATGACGCTGCTGCCCATCATCAATCTTGTAGAATGGTCAGTGACACTTTAATCCCTTAGTCGACTCTTACGACACCCACAGGAGGAGTTGGGGTGGTGACAAATGTATTCTTACTGCCGTCACCACACGGCAAACGGGCATCCTCGTGGGTGTCGTAAGAATCGACTAAGGCATTGAAGTGTCACTGCACATTCATAAGATTAATGATAGGCAGCAAATGATGGGCATTTGGGCATCAGCAGTCAAAGTGGACACACTAAAGGGGCATTCAGACCAAATGAGCATTCGCTATTCTAACCCCCTACTCTACGAAATTCGATCGTTACACAAAACGTGATTGGTCGATTTCGTAGAGTTGGGGATAGAATAGCGAATGCTTGTTTGGTCTGAATGCACCTTACTACGATCGCTAACCCGCTTGTCTTGGCGAATATAGGATATGTTGACACGCATAGTAAATAGGAGAGGCCTACGTCCAGCAGTGGCCTGAGATAGGGTGGTGATGACAACATAGGTGAAAGGTTCACGAATATATTCGTTATTCATTCGTCGAATAGACCAAGCAAATTGAATTTTTTCAAAGTCGAAGGCGTATAGGATGTATTTTGATTTAAGAATAAAAGCTTGAAAGCAGTAGATATCACTGAAAACTGCAAAAGGGTGAGATAGATAGGCAGCGATAGATTTTGAGAGTCCGTCGTTATTGACATAGTACATGCTCTTTGAGCGCTGGCGAGCCTACTCACAAGTAGGACTATCAAATCAAATATTCGAAAAACTTAAAATATTTTACCCATTTTAGTATTCGAATACGGTATGAGGTATTCGAGCATTCGGATATTTGTGAACTACCCAAAAAAGTACAATTTAGACACTTTACATTAACAATTACAAAGTTTTAACACGAATTCTGCATCAATTCTTTTACATTATTGTACTAGAAAATTATGTAGGTATTATACGAATTTTCATGAAATGTTGGTGTAGGTACTCTTACAAAACAAGGTTTCCCTTAATCATTTAAATAAACTAAGCGGGCATTTAGGATATACATACAATGAAACAATGATTTTAGTACAGATGGTGCCTTTTTTAGGCTCTAGTGCGAAAAATCGGGTCATTTTACGTCAGGTCCAAAACTTCGGAGGGCCATCTGTACTAAAAAACGTCGTACGAGACACGTCCAAAACGAAATTCGTAACTCGTGTCGAATTAAAACACTCCCTCTCGGTCGTGTTTTAAAACATCGCCACTCGTTGCGAATTTCATGTTTTTCGCACTTATGTCGTAATGTACTAATTTGTATTGGTTACTGCAGGGTAGCACGTACATATAATTGAAATATTTTTAGTAAATGAAGGGTCCAAGGAAAAACATGTCTAGTGCTAAAAAATCAGGGCAAATTTACCTTATTCTGTTAAAAGTAAGGTGGTTTTTCCTTCTGTAATTTGAATTGACTAGACCTGTTCTTTCCGTGGTACAAATTAATTTAGTTTTACCCGCAATTTAAACATTTTATGTTATTCTTAACATTCGGTACATTTTCGAATAAAACAAAATAAAAAACCGAACTATCGAATACATGAAACTTTCGAATAATTGGTCGCCCAATTGAGCGTGAAGCAAATAGCATGAGATTAAAAAACCTTAATTTCAGTCAGGTTTGTAACGACATTTTTAAGAATTCAAGCTTAATCGGAATATTTATACTATAATATCGATTTTATTTTATAAAATTAACGTGAAATTAACACACAAACTTTTTTATTTATGTTTATTTAAAATTTGTGCTTAATTGTCGTTACAAACCTGACTAAGATAAAGGTATTTTATTTTCACGCTAACTGGGTGTCCCTAAAAGTGAAAAAAGCTCTTATTTACAATTAAAATATGTAACAATTGATATTTATATCAGTTAAGTAAAATCAAAAACTTTGACTCGTGAAGGATTCGAACCTCCGACCTCCGATTGAAAGAGTTTAGTTTTGCAGTGAATATCGGCGCTCTACCAACTGAGCTAACGAGTCGATGCATCATCAAACGAATATGGTGATAATATGGAGCAAAATTACGTTGACAGACTTATTGCACAATAATATGCAATTTAATGTATCGTGTTATTATGAGATCACAATATTGTGGTAGTACCACAGATGTCATAACTGACCAGTTATGACATGTCATTACTCCCGCTAATAGTATTATATTGTGCATTCATGTACTTACCGTACGGTATTACTGACTAGTCTGTTAAAACCCCGACGCCGAAGGCGAAGTCTTTTAATGACTCGAGTTTGTAATCCGCTTAGCGATCGTGAGGCATACAATTTTCTTACGATCACAATTGCGATAGTATTATATAAATGAAGTTTTGAGATAAAATATTATTAACTAACTTACTAATATTTCTATTACTCACTAGAGAATATCATATTTCCTGCGACGCATGCATGCAACGGCGCGCTTAGAAAGCAAGTAACTCGTCAGTTGTAATATGAATTAATGTAACCACCAAATGACGATTTTTCAGGAGAGCCCAAAAACGAATTTGACATTTACAAAGTATGTTGTATCTTTTTAGTTAATTATCCTATTGAAACGATGTTTATCTTGTTTATTTTATTTTTGAGAGGTATATTTGATAGGCAGTTACTAACTACGACCTCACTTGTAGTTCAGGAAATGGCTGGTGCTTACCGTAAATATTTTTGAAAAAATATGGAGATACGTTAATAATTTAATGAAAATCATCAAAAGTCGATTTTGTAATTTAGTGTAACTCACAAATTGAAATCTAATTGCTTATGAGCCATACAATACAGATGGCGCTTACAGCACTCACATTTATAAAAATATGGTGCTTACATTAGGAAGGACATATTTTGTTCTTACAAATTTGTACTTACGTTAAAATAATGTCTATGATTTTTTGAAAACGTTACATATGTTAATAAAAAACGTAGAAACTTAATAAAACGGCAAAGTTTTTGTTAACGTAATCGACATTTTTTTCGGGATATCAATATTTTATTTACCTACACCGTTCTATAGAGCAGGAAATTTGCAGTCGAACGGTATACTTAACTCAATTTCGACATTTTGCTGGTTACATTAATTCATATCGATACCTTTGGGTTCAATTGTCGTAAGGGACATTTTGGCGAAAATGAGTTATGTATACAGTTTTGTTCAAAATTTCAAGCGCTATCGATCTGTATAGTTAAAGTTTCGATATCTCTTAAAAAGTTGCCTTTACGACCAAGATTTCCTTCTATGGACTTGCAAAAATAGCTTAGCGAATGGGGCGTAAATATCAAATCATTCTATGGCCAACTTGGGCTTAAAGAACAAGTTTTTTTTTCGTCGTCCTTTACAACCGGCACGAAAAATTAATTCTTATATTTCTTATACAATTACTATTGAATGATCCGGGTGGTAAAGGACCGAAGTCATTTTTGTTGTTGTTTATTACACCATAAATTTGTTTGTACACATACAAACAAATGTATGGGAAATATATTAATAGTCATTCATGTCAAATCAACATCATTCACATCCACACAACTTTTTAACCTAAGAGGACCGCTTTCGTAGTATTTATATAAATAAAATACACTAAAGGTAATCAGTAGACTGTAATCAGCCACTGTCCAAGTACCTAGCTTATACATGTTATAATATATGTGACGGTAATTCTGAATCTTCAGTAGAAATAAGTTGGAATAAAATAATATCTGAAGACATTATAGTCGTATCTGGGAGTTAAATTCTAGAAATAGGTACAATCTGTGCCTTCGTACCGGGGAGCTTAACCCGTAGGTATTCCTAGTTCTTCTTTATTTTAAAGTCTCACAATTACTACCTGTGTCACATCCCATAAGCGTGAACTACTTGGACAGTTGTTTGTTAAACTTTACTATTACCATTACCTAGTGTTTGTTGTTTACATATACTACGAAACCGTGCCACGTTACCGTGTGATGACGGTAGTAAGAATACATTTGTCACCACCCCAACTATTCCGTGGTAAGTGTTGGCTAAGGGTTTTAAGTGTCACTGACCATTTATTTATTGAAGATTGATGATGGGCAGAAGCATCATGATAGTGGACACAGTACTGCGATCGCCAACCCATTTGCCCAGCGTGGCGACTATGGGCATTTGCTGACTGGCTGATGATGACACTTCACTACGAAAGTGTTCCCTTGCTAGAAGTAATAGCTTATACGTTTAAATTACTATTGAGACAGCGCAGCACTGAAACAATAAGTTTAAAATTGTTGCAAACATGTTATATAGTTTTGAAACAAACAGTGTTTCCATACTTATAAGTTGTCTAGTTCTTTGTTATGACTAAATATTTAGAGAAAATATACTACAATTCTAATCCGGCTTTCATTCGCCATATTTCCTACGTTTTAATAAATGTTTTAAATGCGTTTTTAGCAAAATAAGCGGAAAACAGTCGCTTTTTGTACCATTTTGCCTTCATTTACGCCCCAAATTTGTAAGAAAATTATCTAAGACCGTCATTTACGACCCTATCAACTCTAATTGCTCAAAAAAATCGAGGGTGTAAAGGACATACATAGCATTTTGACGTGTCCTTTACAACATGTAACTTCTAAGCCGTTTAGCTTATCACTACGATTGCTACACCAGGTCAAAGATACCAACAATCTACATTGTTTTCATGTACACGTCACAAATATAGGTCAAAAAACAAAAAAGTTATTGACAGTTTTCTAAAAAAAATTAGTTTTTTGCTTCTCCTGAAAACCTGCATTTTGTCTTTTACGACAATTGAACCCAAAGGTATCGAATTACAATCGACGGTATGATGAAAATAGTCATTTCGTTTAGGTATTTCAATAATTGATGACCTGGTGGAGGTCGCAGGAGTCCGCTGGATGCGGGTGGCACAGGACCGGCCATTGTGGCAATCTTTAGGGGAGGCCTATGTTCAACAGTGGACGTCTTTCGGCTGATATGATGATGATTATTATTATTATTATTTGTACGTTTTCCAATACAATACCACATAGTTGTATCACTAAATCACGTATCATTAACTCACTTTATTTGACAGTGTCATATTTTCAACTACCCTCAACTGAATTAAAGAGCCTTTCTTAAGATTAATTTAAATTACTAAAAAAAAATCTAAATTACTCATTAATTTGTCAGCTTCCGTAGCCTAGTTGGTAGTGACCCTGCCTACGAAGCTGGAGGTTCCGGGTTCGAATCCCGGCGAGGGCATTTATTTGAGTATTTATTTATCACAAATATTTGTTCCTTGGTCATGGCTGTCTATGTATTTAAGTATCTATTTGTATATATATATTATGTATATAAGGTCCTAATTTATTAGTTGCAGATATTTTAACACATGATACTTTACATTAAAATAATTAACTTTAAAAATAAATACAGAAATCTTTTCATGTAATTTTTTTGATTTCATTTTCCTAACAAAAAAATTAATTATAATTTCGTCAAAAAAAAATCATCATGTGTGCATTATCACATGTCACAATAACACTGTCTGTCATGTCATCAAACGACACAATCCAACGGAAAATAACATGACATTGACAATCAAGTATTTAATTTATCGACGAGAAGTGGCCAGTTCCAGTTAAGTGGTACGTAAAAGAGGTACTAGAATCTGTTCAACGAGTTTTCATTTAATAATCACATAAACAGGGTGTTTTTACGTAGGAAATTTGTTTTTCCGTTTTCTCCAAAAAAACATCGTAAAAGCTATAATGTTTCACGATTTAATATACTCCAGAGACCGAGTACTATCAGCTGTAAAAATATCTGCATCTAATAAATTAGAACCTTATATTATCGCCTGGTACCCACATCACAAGCTTTAATTAAGCTTACCGTGGGACTAGGTTGATTTGTGTAAAGATGTCTAAGAATATTTATTTATTACTAAACGCCATTGTGAAATCTGTGATCGTCACATCATAAATCACCGCTGCGTTACGCCTGAGGCGAGCTAACATGTACCTAAACTGCGTAATGAAGTGACTATCTGAACCTCAATATCGATTCTCAGCGCGTTCGGATCAAAAATGAAAAAAATCAAGATGGCGGCCTTTGTAACTTTTAACCTCAAATTGGCAATGTACATCCATCACGTGGCACATAATTATTTTACCACCCACTAATTGTATTTTTCTAAAGACAGAATTTTTAGATCTACACAACAGTGAGGAGGCTAGAACGGACGATTTTTTTATTTTGCCAATTTAAAGGTTAACCTCGGATCTATATCGTGGGCTCGATCGGATCATCAGATATTAGATACGGATTCAAATTGACGGCAAATGTTTATAACTTTGAACTCGAATTCATATTTTCACCTGTTTTTCAGTATAATCCATCATCATTCAACCTAAGTAATTGAGTGATTATTCAAACTCAAATTCAAATAATTTATTTCAGAACTTTTGTATTACAAACTCAAGTCCTTAAAAGTCACCGTCTACGGCGTCGGGTTTCTAACAAACTTGTTAGTAATACCGTGCTTCCCTCCCTAAATGCACAATATACTATTAGAGGGAGTAACGACATGTCATAATCATAACTGACCTACCACAATATTGTGATCTCGCATTACACGATACATTAAATTGCATATTATTGTGCAATAAGTCTACCAACGTAATTTTGCTCCATATTATCACTATATTCGATTAATGATGCATCGACTCGTTAGCTCAGTTGGTAGAGCGCCGATATTCACTGCAAAACTAAACTCTTTCAATCGGAGGTCGGAGGTTCGAATCCTTCACGAGTCAAACTTTTTGCGGTGTTCAGCTCCTGATTTTAAGCTTTCATTATTATGTCAAAATATGTCCTTATACGCCTTGGACCTAGAAAAAATTAAATTCACTTGGCCTATTCGACTTATGAATAAAAATGTATTCGTAAACCTTACACCTATGTTGTCATCATCACCCTGTCTAAGCCCACTGCTGGACGTAGGCCTCTCCTAGTAACTAAGCGTGTTAACATATCCTAAGTAATATGTAAATGTCTATATTCCCCAAGACAAGCGGATAGGCAATCGCAGTAATGTCACCACTATGACGCTGCTGACCTTCATCAATCTTCGATAAATGAATGTTCAGTGACACTTCAATCCCTTAGTCGATTCTTAAGACACGGGGAAAGTTCGGGTGGTGACAAATGTATTGCTACTGCCGTCACCGTACAATCACGCGGGTGGGACAAAATTATTTTTGTGGTCTTGTTTCATACCACTCTGTCACGCTTTTACTTGCTGTTTCGACTCAGTATATAAAAAAAAACCGATGCACTTGTATTTCTTTTCACGCTACATTTTAAACCATATATGAGAAATTGATAACCAAATGTCATCTCATACAAAAATCACCACTGCATCACGTTTTTAGGGACACAAAATAAGACAACGAAAAGAATTTTGACCCGGGTGTACGGGGTGTATCAGTCAATTGTGTAATCATTCAATTTAATCCACACGATGGTAGCACCATTTACGCGAAACTGCGCGTGCCAGAACTGTAGGGCAGCGTCTACTTGAAGAGTCAATGTGAAGCTTAATGCTTCGGATTTAGTCTACTAGATGGCAGCACATTCTACGCGAGTTTGAGGGCTGCATTTTCTTGCATGATATGGTGCAATTTTGTACGATAATATCACTGAATTCGAGAAGTGATGCATAGACTCGTTAGCTCAGTTGGTAGAGCGCCGAATCTATTCAATGCTTAACTCTCTACAATCGGAGGTCGGAGGTTCAAGTCCTTCACGAGTCAAACTTTTTGATTTTACTGGACTGATCTAATATACACCGTGTTTTTTTTTATTTCCGTTAATTTTAAGGGACGATTCTCCAGGTTAAATCGAGCTACTTTCGCTAAGAAATTAGTGTCTTAACAATTAGGGTTTTTGAGTTATTATAAAAATAAGTTAGTCAGTTATTAACGTTCTTACCATCTTTTTTTTTCGTTTTTTCGTACATAAAGAGGTTTACATTGACAATAATTCATCGTAAGAAGGTTATACTGACGTAAGTATGTTTGATATTACCAATTTTTCGTTTTACACATGTCACATAAATGTCATAATTAGAAACAATTGGTCTTAGAAAATGCTACGGTTTTATGATCCTCTCGGATAAATTCAAAAAAAGTGTTTTTTAAAAAGTGATGCACCAGGTTGCTTCTATCAACCTACCAAGTAACCTGACGAATTTAACGGAAATCAAAAAGAACACGGTGTATAACATATTTTTATACTAGTTAAGTATTAGTATTCGTTTTGTTAAAATAATGATTAATGAATGACCACACGAATCTCACTCCCTTCATTCATAAACGTTTGCTAAGTTAACAAGCCGCGAATAATTGTTTGTCCCTTTCGGTCTTAACAATGTGTCCATGAGAGCAAAAGGGACAAACAATTATTAGCGGCTTGTTAAGTTACCAAACGTTTATGAATAAGGGGGTCAGTGTTTTGTTGCCTGCGCTCAAAGGGGATGCCCTGTGTCAATAACGAGGCATTCTTAAAATCTCTCCGTGGTATTCACCTTTTTGCGGCGTTTAGTGTATCCTGCTGCTATTAAGCTTTTAAACGCGTTTCTACTAACGCCAAAATGTAGCTTAAACATTACTCTTTCGACTTATGAATAAGGAATAATATACTTGTAAACATTATCTGGGGCCTATTTCTCGAAAGCTTGTAACTTAATTACAAGCGGAAGTCCTTGTCTTATTAATGATGTTAAAAAGAGACTTTTACTTTTATTTCAAGTTACAAGCTTTTGAGAAACGGGCCTCGGTTGTCATGTCATCATTAGCCTGTCTCAGTCCACTGCTGGACGTAGGTCTCTCCTATTAACTATGCGTACGAATGCATTAGGAAGTAAACGCCCATAATCGCTGAGGCAAGGATATTGCCGATCGCAGTAGTATCGGCACTGCTGCCCAAAGCCAATTTATAAACGAATTTTTAGTGACACCAACGGGGAAAGTTTGGGGTGACAAATGCATTCTTTCTGCCGTTACCGCGCAAACAATTACGCGTTTTAAATCAGTTGTATAATCGTTAAATTTAAGCGCCATCTTGTGTCTTTATTACACCACTCTTTACGCACAACTGCGTGTGTAATATGCGCCAGAACTGTAAGACAGCATCTACTTGAAGAGTCAATGTCAAACATTATGCTTCGAATTTAGTCTACTAGATGGCAGCACATTCTACGTGAGATTGATGGCTGCATTTTCTTGCATCTTATGGTGTAATTTTGTACGATAATATCGCTGAATTCGAGAAGTGATGCATAGACTCGTTAGCTCAGTTGGTAGAGCGCCGAAATTCACAGCTAAACTAAACTCTTTCAATCGGAGGTCGGAGGTTCGAGTCCTTCATGAGTCAAAATTTTTGATTTTACTGACGAATTAAAATAATATTACTTGTAGGTACCTAAGTTTTGTTCTAAACACATTTTCGTACAAAACTTAGGTACCTACATACATAGGTACAATCAAAGACAAAATAAGATCTTTATAAAAATACTCAAAAATTTGTCCCTATGCACTTTAATACTTTGTATTTGTAATAAGAACGTCGTATCATATTTATAAGATATAAGGGTTTGCGAAATGAAGTATTGCTTTTCTAACGCACTTGTGAATTCGTACGTAAGTGTGACAAAGAGGCAAAACATCGTTCATGGTTCGCGGTAGGGCCTCAGGTATCCGATGAGGGTTTCCTCCTCATCGCAAAAAAGCATAAAAACCATTATTTTCATCAGTGAAGTAAAATCAAAAAGTTTTGACTCGTGAAGGACTCGAACCTCCGACCTCCGATTGAAAGAGTTTAGTTTAGCAGTGAATATCGGCGCTCTACCAACTGAGCTAACGAGTCTATGCATCATTCCTCGAATTCAGTGATATTGTGGTACAAAATACTGTCCAGAGACATATTGCACAATAATATGCAAGAAAAAATGCAAAGATCCAACATCTCGGTACTCACGTAGAATGTGCTGCCATCTAGTAGACTAAAACACAAACATTTGTTTTATATGACGAAGGTAGACAACTGAGCTCTCAGCCCACCTGATGGAAAGCAGTAACTGAGGCCCATGGACATAGTGATCAAAAAATTGCCTATGCGCTGCCTACCCTGAGGACTTAAATGGATTGCCTCTATCTATGCCAGTAATTACACCGGCTATCTTACCGCCAAACTGGAACACAGCAGTGCAACAAACACTGCTATTTAGCGGCAGGTTAGCAGATAAGACGGTGGTAGCTATCCGGGCGGACCCTGCACGAGGTCCTACCATCATCATTATTATGCTTAACATTGACTCTTTGTTGCATCTCTAGTAGTCCAACAGATGGCGCTGTCTGCCATTTAGATGACGCTATCGTTTTTTTACGTTTTAGTTATATTTTTTGTTCCTAAATCTCTGAGAGATGGCGCTGCCTTCCAGTTAGATGGCGTTATCGATTGTTACTTTAGACTGTATAAGTTTATTTTATTTCTGTAATATACACGAATTGCAACTGAAGAATAGTTCGTTTCATTATTGAACACTATTATAGAGGGCGCATTTTCAGTTGTACGGGCAGTGTACATGTTGGTCCTACGAATCGGATAATTTGTGGGACTTCTTGTTCGCCTGGAATTTTTGGACACTGTTTCAACGGGCGACGGGCCGTCGTCAAGGAAACTATCAAGCAGGAGCAGCGGAGGACGTCAGCGGAGATCACCTTGAAGCGGACACCAGCAGCAGCTGTCATCGGCGGCGTCACCACCAGCGAACAAAGGGAAGTGATTGTGCAGTGATTACATATTTATGAAGCGAAACTGTGAGTACATTTTAAATTATATTAAGTCAGTGTCAACTCAAGTAACTGTTAAACGTCAAGTTAGAAGTAAAATCTGACAGCTGTCAAATCTGGACTTGTCACCTGTGTCACACATTAAAAGTTGTCAATATCAAGTCAAAAGTCAATCTGACAGCTGCCAAATAAGAACTTAGAAAAATTTGAGTAGCTAGAATTGGACTTAGAATAATTTTACAAAAAGTGAACCGACGGGGAACCTATGCCCGATTTCACTCCCAGCGAACAGAGTTAAAAACACTTGTAAAATTTTCAAAGATTGACACTGGACTTAGAATTTTTCGATTCACTTGAGGACTTGGATTTGATCGTAACAACTACCATGAATTCGGATATTAAATTGCAAGTTGATACAAACAACCGTATCTCAAAGGCGTTTAACAATTTCAAGAAAACACCCAAAGATAGACTGACTGCGGCGTACATTGACACACGACTAGAAAGTCTCGAAAGTTTGTGGAATATATTCACGACGAAGCATCAGGAATTAATTGAGAAATACACACCAGCTGATATAGAGGCTTCCAGTTATACCACTGGGGATGTGTACGACATCACAGATGAACTCTATATGGATTACAAATGTGCATTGAAGACAGCGTTTGGCAAAATACAAGGAGCTTCTAGAACTTGTGACATCGGATCTGATAAAGCTGATTATTCAAAATCAAGTCACGTTAAGTTACCGAAGATTACCATCCCAACGTTTTCAGGTCTTTACACCGAATGGATGAGTTTTAGGGATTTGTTTATATCACTCATCCATGAGAATAAGGATATCGACAATGTACAAAAATTACACTATCTCAAAGGTCATCTCAAAGGTGAAGCAGAGCAGCTACTCCGACACATTCCTATCACGAACGATAGTTACGAGCAATGTTGGACTCTGTTAAAAAGTCGCTATAACAATAAACAATATTTAGTAAATTGCATTTTGAAAAGATTTTTTGGACAAAAAACTATTCTAACAGAGTCTTCCAGTGCAATCAAGGAGTTATTAGATGTAACTACGGAGACTTTAAATGCTTTGAGGGGTTTAAATATTAATACAGATACCTGGGACGTTATTGTAATCTATATAGTCAGTCAAAAGTTGGATGCAGACAGTAGGAAGGAATGGGAAGCCAAAGTTAGTCAGTTGGTGTCAGGTTGTGACCAGCTACCGTCTGTAAAGCAATTACAAGAATTCTTAGAGACCAAGTACCATTCATTAGAATTTCTAGACTCAAAACCGAATCAAATGTATACTCACAAACAACGAACTTACGCTCACAGTTCTAATAAAAGTAGTAAGGCTAACCCTATTCAAATGTTACATGTTGCTCAACTAAATTGTGTGTACTGCAAACAAAATCATCATGTAAGAAATTGTAAAGAATTCATTAACTTAGAGCTAAACGACAAGCGTAATTTTGTCCAGTCGCACGGAGTTTGTTTCAATTGTCTAGGAAGTAATTATTCAGCAAAGTACTGCAAAACCACCACGTCCTGTCAAATTTGTCACAGAAGACATCATTCACTGTTACACCCGAAAGGCGAATCGCAGTCAACGATCTCAAACGAGTCTGTTGACAATCAAGTTGCAATGGCACCACTTGCAAGGCAAGTCACGGGAACAAAAGCACCAACACGGGAAGAACAACCATCGACATCCACACACATTGCTAGTCATTTCGTGAAAGGAGTAGCCCACCAGGTGCTGCTAGCCACAGCTATTGTTAAGGCTGAGTCACGAGATGCTGGGGAATATCAGCTCCTAAGAGCTCTGATCGATCAGGGGTCGCAAGCCTCTTTTATCACAAGAGCAGCAGCCCAACTACTCGGATTAAAAATCACACCAACCAAAGAGGCTGTATCAGGGTTGGGGGGTGAACAGAGCCTTATTGCGAGGTCAGTGGTACAAGTAAAAATCAGTTCACGCCTCAACTCAGGTCGTGTGTACGAGGTCACAGCATACGTTCTGGACAAAGTCACGAATTATATGCCTGCAATGACAGTGTCGCCTATATCATGGCCGGAACTAGAATACGTCACACTAGCAGATCCAGAGTATCACACTCCTAACAAAATAGACATATTGTTAGGAGCTGAAGTTTACAGTGAAATAATAGAAGAGGGGGTAATTAAATGCCCATCAGGATCTTTAGCAGCACTAAACACCACACTGGGATGGATACTGAGTGGAAAGACAAGGGTTCACCAAAGCAAAGGCAACAGCAATATGGTAAGCATGCATATGCACTTGGAGCCGGTAGACCAGTTGCTCAAGTCTTTTTGGGAAGTCGAGGCAGAACCTTGCATTAAACAAAAAATATTATCATGCGAAGAACAACGATGTGAAGACTTTTATCAAGCGACTACGATACGTGATGATGAAGGTCGCTACGTAGTCAAACTCCCGTTTCGCGATTCCAAACCGGCCTGTGCAGATGGGCTATCACGGGAGATAGCACTCAAGCGGTTTCAGCATTTAGAGAGGAAACTGCAGGGAGACGAGCGGCTGAAACAAGAATATAAGGTTATATTTAAAGAATATCTACAATTAAATCACATGAAGGAAATTCATCTCGGCGAAAGTAATGTACAATGTACATACTTACCTTATCACGCAGTAGTACGTGAAGACAAAGAAACAACAAAGGTTCGCATTGTCTTCGATGCGTCCTGTAAAGGTAAAAACGGGGTATCATTGAATGACGACTTGATGGTGGGGCCCACTTTACAACCGGAACTACGCCATCTGATAATGCGCTGGCGTACTTATCCGGTCTGTTTCATCGCAGACATAGTTAAAATGTACCGTCAAATTAAAGTTGCTGACGAGGATTCTGAATACCAGCGCATTCTATGGCGTGAAACCCCAGAGGACGAACTGAAGGAGTACAAACTACTCAGAGTCACGTTCGGGACTTCTTAGGCTCCATATTTGGCGGTCAAAAGCTTAATACAGGTCGCAATCGATGAAGGCAAGGATTATCCATTGGCAGCTGAAAGGATAAAAAACGAATTTTATATGGATGATTTGATGTCAGGATGCGAGAGTGAAGAAGAAGCCATAGAAATACACAAGCAAATCATTGAGATACTTAGAAGAGGTGGCTTTGAATTACAAAAGTGGACCAGCAATAGTGACACAATCCTACAAAATATACAAGCGGGAAAAGCAACAAATAATCAGGTAGATAAACAAATAGCTGTCAAACTAGATACTATAAACAAAATATTAGGGCTTACCTGGAACCGTGGTTCTGATGAGTTTGTGTACGCTGTGCAGCTACCACCGATGTCAGGACCTGTAACTAAGAGAAAAGTTGTGTCAGATATTTCGAAGCTGTACGATCCACAAGGGTGGATAGCCCCAAGCATAGTAAAGGCAAAAATTTTCATTCAAAGATTGTGGCTCACTGGGATAGATTGGGATCAAGAACTCCCGCCACCATTATTAGATGAATGGACAAGCTATAGAGAAAGTCTATCAGAGCTCACTTGCTTTCGATTGAAGCGTTGGATGCACATCAGCAGCAATGTACGGCTAGTTGAACTCCATGGTTTCAGTGATGCATCCACCGCAGCATACGGAGCAGTGGTATACATGCGAGTAATAGATTCTGAAGGCAAGATACACGTTAGTTTGGTGACTGCAAGAACAAAAGTGGCGCCAATTAAACAAATCTCGATACCTCGGTTAGAGCTATGTGGTGCGGTCTTACTAGCTAAGTTGCTGGTGGAAGTCGCTGAAGTGTTGAATATACCGACAGAAAATCGGCATGCATGGACTGACTCAGAGGTAGTATTGGCATGGCTAAGCAGTCACCCCAGTCGCTGGAAAACATTCATTGGCAACAGATGTTCCGAGATTTTATCAGTGACCGAGCGTAATCAATGGGCACACGTACGATCGGAACAAAATCCCGCAGATTGCGCATCTAGAGGCATCCCGGCTTCTGAATTGATCGGATGTAGACTGTGGTTGCAGGGTCCAGAATGGTTACACGAAGACTTCATCCAATACATCAACCCAAAGACATTAAGCACGAACCTGGAAGAAAGACAAATCAAAACTCACCTGGTAACGTCGGAAGAAAGATCCGTTGATGATGAAGATCCATGGAAGAAATTTTCCTCGCTGACGAAGTTGCTGAGAGTGGTTGCATACTGTAGACGAGCCTTGACACCTCAGAAACCGAAGCATACGTACCTGCTGAAAAAAGAAATAGATGAGGCATTATTGGTAATGATCAGGAAATGTCAGAAACAAGCGTTTGCAGAAGAGATAAGAGACCTCAAAGCTGAAAAATCAGTAAGTAAGAAAAGTCTACTTACCACTCTCAATCCCTGGTTAGACGGACAAGCACTAGTACGCGTTGGTGGCCGGTTGCATCACGCAAATATGGACGAAGGCCAAAAACATCCTATCATTCTGCCGAAACGATCACAGTTGACGACTCTTATCATACAAGATGCACATATGGTAACCCTTCATGGAGCGGCGCAATTAATGATGAACTTTATTCGAGAAAGATACTTCATTATTGGCCTGAAGTCGGTAGTCAAGCTTTACTGTAGGAAATGCATAACTTGCATAAGGTATGCCGCCGCCAATAAACCTCAGCTGATGGGGCAACTGCCCTCGCCACGGGTTAACATGTGTCGAGCGTTTCTCCACTCCGGAGTAGATTACGCTGGCCCAATAAGTATACGAGTATCCAAAGGTCGCGGCAATAAGTCATATAAGGGTTACATATGCTTATTTGTTTGCATGGCCACTCGAGCCATACACTTGGAAGCCGTCAGCGACCTAACGTCACAGGGTTTTCTAGCCGCGTTTAAACGATTTATCGCTAGGCGTGGTCGTTGTACCGATTTATATAGCGATAACGGTACCAATTTCGTCGGAGCAGCTAGGGAACTAAAGGACATGCTCAACGAAGAAAAGTCAAGATTTGTACCTGAAATATCAGACTGGCTTGCTACAAACGGCATCCAGTGGCATTTCATCCCCCCACAAGCTCCAAACTTTGGAGGACTCTGGGAAGCAGGGGTGAAATCCTGTAAGTTTCACCTGAAGAGAGTTGTTGGAAACTCCACTCTGACATTCGAAGAGATCTCAACAGTATTAGCTCAGATAGAAAGCTGCCTCAATTCGAGACCGATTTGTTACGTTGATGATCAAGAAGAACCAATGCCATTAACACCTGGTCATTTCCTCGTAGGTGAGTCCTTACTAGTAGCACCAGATAGGAACTATGAAACAACTCCCGTTGGCTCTTTGAGAAGATGGCAACTTTGCCAACGGATGATGCAAGATTTCTGGCGGCGTTGGTCGCATGAATATCTCTCAAGTTTTTTACAAAGACGCAAGTGGACGCAGGAGTCTGCTGAACCAAACGTGGGGGACGTGGTGTTGGTTAAAGAACTCGATTTACCACCTGCACGTTGGCTATTAGGCCGAATCGTAGAAAAACATCCAGGGGTGGACAAAGTTACGCGTGTTGTGACGCTACGATATAAAAATTCTTTGATAAAGCGACCTGTGTCAAAATTATGTGTATTACCTTTAGCTGAGTAAGGTTTAGAAATTAGGTCTTTTAAATGTCAATAAGTTTAGTATACACTAATATGAATACATTTAGTAAGCAACTGCCTGGTATCTTTGTATAAAGAACAGTTATAGTTATGTTAAGAACAGTGGTTCTTGGTGGCCGGCATGTTGCATCTCTAGTAGTCCAACAGATGGCGCTGTCTGCCATTTAGATGACGCTATCGTTTGTTTACGTTTTAGTTATATTTTTTGTTCCTAAATCTCCGAGAGATGGCGCTGCCTTCCAGTTAGATGGCGTTATCGATTGTTACTTTAGACTGTATAAGTTTATTTTATTTCTGTAATATACACGAATTGCAACTGAAGAATAGTTCGTTTCATTATTGAACACTATTATAGAGGGCGCATTTTCGGTTGTACGGGCAGTGTACACTCTTCAAGCAACCGCCCTCTTAGTTAGTTTCCCATGACTTTTCCGCAAATCGACATCAATGGTGCCTTTATAGTTACGGATTTAAGTTTGTGAGTTAATTGATGAACTATCAATTTAAGTATCTCATAAATAAGATCGCTATCTATGACCTAAAAATCACCCTATATATTGCGTACTGGGGCATAGTGCTAAATCAATTGCATATTATTAATATTGATTCTTCAAACGCGTCGCGTAGGGGGTGCTGCCATCTCGAGACTAAAATTGAATGCTCATACAACACATTGGTAGTTCAATCCAATAAATATTAAGCAAACAATATTTATATTTATCGTAAACAACTCAAAACTGGACATGTTAGGACTCAATTCTGGACACCTTCTTTACTACATACACAAATAAAATATGAACGAGCGACAACTTTGGCGGCAGATAAACCGTACGCGGTTTTCGCTTGAGCATTATTTTTATTATCTTTTAAGTGTTTTTTTGATACAAAATTTAAAAAAAAAACCTTTTTTGCCATGACATTATGATTGCAAATGTCGATTATTGGGTTTGTGTCGTACTTTGGGTCGTCTGTGCTACCTATATATTTCATAACTATAGGTAACTTATTAGGATTAAAAAAAACGTCAATGGCTTAAATATCGTTTTTGCGGTGTAGTCCGTGGGCTAGTCGGTCTGAAATTAGAAAACGGTATAATTTGGGGGTACCAAGTGTCCTTTTTACAGTAGTTAGACATATTCATAAGGATGTTAAAAAAGTATGATAGACATCTCAAAGTGGTAGCTAATAGGCATATGGGCTATTTCAAGATTTCCGTTGTATGACAGGTATGGTTAAAATTAGGAGGTACAAATTTTCCTTTTCACGGCTGTTAGGTAAGCTTATAAAAACGTCAAAAATGCAAGATTGCCATTTATAAGTGCTACCTAACAAAAATGGGGGCCAATCATGGTGGATGGTGGATCTCAAGTTTTACAAAATCAAGTATATCTCGAGAACTATTAAATATATCTAATTACTCTCTTGAATAAAATTAAAGGCATTTCTGTAAGCTTCATATTTTGCATATCCACCATATTGCTAAAACCAAGCAATAATTAATTATGACCAAATTTATCAAAAATTACGTGATTTTGATTTTTTTTGTGTCGTGTTTTTACATAGTAGTCAAAAGGAAAATTTGTACCTCCTAATTTTAACCCTTAACCACCTACGTGCGGTCTCACAGACACTGGATTATTCAAAATTGACAATAACTGAACGCAAGTACATCGCTCACGCCTCTGTGACCTTGTACCTTTGCCCGGCCCCTCCGCAGTGCTGGCCATGCTGTCGACTCGTTCAGACGTGCACTCATTTGGATTTGGTGAGTAATAAAGTAGCATCGGCGGTCCGTGAGACCGCATGTAGGTGGTTACGATACCTTTTGTAAGTGTCTCAGCACGTCTCAGTGACCGCACGTAGGTGGTTGTGTTATTTTAATTTTGAACACAGTTTTGAAAAAAGGTTCAAATTTATGAAGAAACTGGCCGAAAAATTAGTGAAACCCTAATTAGAGCGTCGTGCAAATAATCAGCGTCTTCCACGGGACTAAAAACTTGTTTTGAATGTGAATGTTCTAACAAATTGTGTGTGGACGGCAGACAAGAATGGTTATTTTAAAAGCATGTAATTTTACAAAAATATTGTATTTGTAACCAAATTAGATAGTTTAATAGCATTTTTGATTGCTCAATTTTATGTTTTTATAATGAAAAGCTTTATATTATGTTCTATAATTTTGTAATCTCATATCCTGAAGGATACTAAGTTTTGTAATCGAAAATACAACAAGTTCATAAATATGTTAAGTTTGAAATACAAAATGTTGATTATTTTTGTATTCTTGTTGGTTAATAAATGCCTGAAACTATTTAAAGTATATTTAATATATTTAAACCCTCTTCAGACACGCCAAAGTAAATAAATCAGGTCCCATAAGAAGAAGCGGTCTCCATGACCGCAGGTAGGTGGTTGTGTGATACAAACAGGACGTAGGTAGTCAAGGGTTAACCATACCTGTCATACAACGGAAATCTCGAAATAGCCCGTATGCCTATTAGCTACCACTTTGAGATGTCTATCATACTTTTTTAATATCCTTATGAATATGTCTAACTACTGTAAAAAGGACACTTGGTACCCCCAAATTATACCGTTTTCTAATTTCAGACCGACTAGCCCTCGGACTAGTGTGATAAACAAAAACACGAGTAACGCCTGCAACTCCCTTCAACGCTGCCGATCCCTTAAAAGCAGGATTCTGTACGTCGACCGCAAAACAGACAGATGTACAGTACAGATAAGCTCATAGTACCCTGTCATTGACAAAGTGCATCTTTGAGAGCTAGCGACCAAAATGCTGGTGTAGCACCTCGTGCAGGGTCCGACCGGACAGCTACCACCGTCTTACCCGTTAACCTGCCGCTAAATAGTTAGTACTGTGTTCTGGTTTGTGGATAAGATAGCCGGTGTAATTACTGGCATAGATAGAGGCAATCCATCTAAGTCCTCAGGGTAGGCAGCGCATAGGCGATTTTTAATCACTATGTCCATGGTCCTCAATTCCTGCTTTCCATCAGGTGGGCTGAGAGCTCAGTTGTCTACCTTCGTCACATAAAAAAAAACTCAGCGTAGGAATGAAGCCTTTCCACCAGTGTTAAGCTATGTATATAGATGCGTTTCATCATTATCATCATCAGCCTATATTAGTCCACTGCTGGACGTAGGCCTCTCCTATTAACTATGCATATAGACACATTAGGAGGTAAATGCCCATAATCGCCACGCTGGGCAAGCGGATTGTCGATCGCAGTAATGTGTGTCCACTATGATGACGCTGCTGCTCATCATCAATCGTTATCAAAAAAATGGTCAGTGACACTTCAATCCCTTAGTCGACTCTTACGACACCCGCAGGAGGAGTTGGGGTGGTGACAAATGTATTCTTACTGCCGTCACCACACGACCAGGCATACTACTGGCATAGATAGAGGCAATCCATCTATGTCCTCAGGGTAGGCAGCGCATAGGCGATTTTTTAATCACTATGTCCATGGTCCTCAATTCCTGCTTTCCATCAGGTGGGCTGGGAGCTCAGTTGTCTACCTTCGTCACATAAAAAAAAACTCAGCGTAGAAACCAAACGCTGAAGCCTTTCCACCAGTGTTAAGCTATGTATACATATAGATGCGCTTGATATCCATCAATTATAGCTTCGCTTCGTAGAGCATGCGTCGTAGATGTGCTACGTTCCGAGAATGTGATTGGTGGATATCAAACGCGTCCACATAGCATAGCTCTGGTGAAACACTCTAAGAGTACTATGCAAACTTTTTGATTATACTTGACTGATAAAAAGGATATAGTTTTTTTATGTATGTAGGTACCTAAGTTTTGTACCAATGATGTTCAGAACAAGACTTAGGTACAAGGGTCAAAATTCTTTTCGTTGTCTTGTTTCATACCACTCTGTCAAGCTGTTGTAAACGACGGTCCTGAGTAGTATACGGATCGTTGTGATTTAGCTAGTCTATGCGTATCCGCGACCAGTCTATTTCTTAGTTTGTTGCTTCGGAGTGGATAGTTAGTGTTTACGCCTCTAGACTTAAACGTGTCTCTGTGTTGATGCGTAAACACTGCCACTTGAAATATGTACATGCATGGCAGGGGTAGGATTCCAAAACTACGAAAGAGTTCCCGTGCTGGAGCATCCGACGGCTTGCCCGCCATGGCGCGAATGGCACGCTTTTGCATGGAAAATGTGCGTTTCCAGTCAGACGCACGGGCCCATAGCTCCACACCATAGTTTAGGAGCGAGTGCACTGTTGCGAAATAGCACTCTCGCACCGCGCCTCTCCCGGCCGTGTGCGTCAGCCGTCTCAGCCCAAAGCAGCGCCAGCAGCGCAAGCGTCGCCAGCGCGCACCCTAATGGTTGGGCCCGTGTGACCGTTTAATTTGAACACCATAAAGCTGGTTTTTTCTTTATTAAGTGCTAACCCGTTAACATGGAACCAGTTGTGCAGTTGTTCCATTACGTTGTTGAGTGCCCCTTCCAAGTCCTGCTCAGTAGTCGTGCTGACTACCGCCGCGACGTCATCGGCATACATAAATAGCTCTGCGCCCTGTATCGTTGTCGGTAGGTCATTCAGCAGTATACTGAACAGGGTGTTGGAGAGGCACGACCCTTGGGGGACGCCCATCAGATTCCGCAGCTCCGAGGATACCACTTTGCCGCCTTCGCCGACGACTACTTGGGTTCTCTCCGTCATAAATGAAATTACCAGTCGGGCTGCCGGGCCCCTTATGCCGTAATGGGCGAGTTTGTTGGCTATCAGTGTGTGGTCCGCCGTGTCGAAGGCACGGGGTAGTAATTATGTTTTAACAGCCGACGAAGCTGGAGGTTACGGGTTCGAATCCCGGCGAGGGTATTATTTGTGTATTTATTTATCACAAATATTTGTTCCTTGGTCATGGCTGTCTATCTATGTATTCAAGTATCTATATGTATCTATCCATTATATACAGGGTTATTTTTTCACCGGTACAATAAATTTTCCCACATATTTGGTATCGATAATAGATTACATTTATCAAATAAAATTGACATTTTTTTTTTCATTTATTATTAATTTATCCTTCATGCAAATGCAAAATAATGGGCCTACTAATGATAAGACGTCAACGGGGTGCGGGACGCAGAGGGCGACGGAAAGGGGTGAGCGACCTGCGCACGAGTTGGCAACATAGCAGTTACCTCAATCTCGGTGACTAGGTCAGGGACGGTCAGTGTCACGGTTGACGTAGGTATGTGCGCACGCGCCGTATCGTACTACCTTCAGTCGGAAATTGCTCGTACGAAATGGTTCGTAGTTATTTTCTCATTGGGGAAAATGCAGTGGCAGCCCAGCGGCTATACGCTGAAGAAAGTGTGCCCCGCCTGGAAAATGCCAGTGTTATAGCTATGGCCAGCCAGGTCAACAGATTTGACCCCGTGTGACTGTTTTTGTGGAGTGAGGGTAGGCCCAAAATTTAAAAGACTTAAAAAATCTAATAATAAGTGCATTTCATGAACTTAAAAGTGAGAACTACAGACTTGTGTTGGGAAATATCGAAGGAAACATTCAAAAACGGGCAAGAGTGTGTTTAGATAACCACGGCCAACATTTTGAACACTTGCTTAAGTATGTGAATTAATTAATTAGTATGAGAAATGGACTCCATTAATCAGGTACGTTTTTTTTATTCCAATCATTGTGCATAAAGTTGATTTCAAGTGTTTAAATACGCCTCAATGAAGAAAGTTTCTGTCCTTAGTGCAAGTATGAAGGAAGATTTGGGATCAAGTAAAATTTTTTTGCCAAGTCATAATCATAAGTTAATTATCATTGCCGCTTTTCTAAGCCGCCATGCCACGTGCGATGACGTTGTAAACAAACAGTTGCCAGTTCGTGTGTTTTGCTAGTTATGTACATTGATAATGCGTAATGCGTCCAATTTTCTTATTAGGTTTGCGGATAAGTTCAAACATCGGTATTTTAGTTTTTTTGTTCTATAAGGGGTAGTAAAAAAAAATGTTAGTATTCTGTAACTTGGATTACTATTACGTATGTTGATTTATTGTACTGGTGAAAAAATAACCCTGTATATCTTCGCCTAGTACCCACATCACAAGCCTTAATTGAGCTTACCGTGGGACTAGGTCGATTTGTGCAAGATGTCCCAAGATATTTATTTATTCATTTATTCGCAAAATCATAGTATCGCTTAGTAACTTAGGCTACCTAAAAATCACTATGCATTTAACATTTATCAAGTAAAAACAAAAAGTTTGACTCGTGAAGGATTCGAACCTCCGACCTCCGATTGAAAGAGTTTAGTTTAGCTGTGAATATCGGCGCTCTACCAACTGAGCTAACGAGTCTATGCATCACTCCTCGAATTCAGTGATATTGTGGTACAAAATACTGTCCAGAGACATATTGCACAATAATATGCAAGAAAAAATGCAACGACCCAACGTCTCAATACTTGCGTAGAATGTGCTGCCATCTAGTGGACTATAACAGAAGCACATGCTTAACATTGACTCTTCAAGCACTTGTAGGAGGTGCCGCCATCTTGTAGCTTAAGTTCAAAGCATATACGTTGGTAGTTGGATCCCTTCAACGATACTGATCCCTTAAAACAGGGTGAAGGGCAGCTTGAAGAGCCAATATTTAGCATACGCTTCTGATTTGCCTACGAAGCTGGAGGTTACGGGTTCGAGTATCATCGGTGAGAGTATTTGTTTGTGTGTTTATCGCAAATAAAATGTTTGCGACTTGGTCATGGGGCGCCATCAAGATCTACTATCCACACACTTGCTTTGATTTTTGCGATAGACTATCTATGATAGATGTCTATGTAAAATGAGAGTGATGAAATGTAACAAAAGCTACATGAAACAAGTGAGTGGCTAATGCGATTCAGTTTAGGACCTAATTTGTATCGCGATGTGTCAGTTTCTTAGAATAACTGCCAAAAACGATATAATTTTATTTACAAACTCCATTTACCAAAAACTAATTTGCAATTGTGTAAAAATAGTCCTCAATATAAATGTATTTTGATATTCAATAAAATCCCTAATACAATCAAATTAGAACCTACAATAAAATTATTTAATAACAAATTAAAAAAAAATACTAATTGAGAAATGCTATTATTCGGTTAAGGGTTTCCTAAATGATAATAGTTTGGGTGGGATCCCATTCTTTCCCATATATTTGTTAATCCGATTTTCGTTAGTCAGAAATTGATATCCATAAAATTTACTGATATAAGCATCAATGGTCATAATTTTTGTTAAGTATAACGATTAATAGATCTAACATTACTAACCTATAACATTACATACTCTAATTACAAAAGGTATAAAATAGCTGACTATAACATTCAAAGGTCTATCTATCATTTATTAGAAATATTTAAGTCATAAATTTGAACCTACTAATGGTTCTTACTTATATAACCGAATTTCATCCAAAAATTGAATATTAAATACGAAATTTATAACTTTCCTTAATTTAAATTAAGAAATTTATGGACTATGATGCAACTTAGGAAACTTCCTTACCTACTCGACTCTAAGGCAGGTCAGTGTAGGTACGACGACGAGCGAAGCGAGGAGGAGTGTTAGGTTGAACTGTGACCTTACAGCGCGCGAGCCGAGCGAGCGAAGCGAGCGTGCCGCGGCAGCAGCCGGCGAAGCGCCAGGACCGACTTTTAAAATAAAACTCTTACTATTTACTTACTAACTAAGTTTATTACCAAGTTTACTTACTAAATTTATTAGGTGGTGTAAAAAAAAATCTAGCTACATCATTACATTGACATAATCACGCGACAACAAATAATTACAACTTGCGAATATAGACGTAACAGTTATAATAAGGAAGGTTATTGCTTTTAACATTCTGGAAATGATGCTGTATAGATTTTAAAAGTTATGGGCATCGACTTTTATGACTAACAATAATTATGACCTACGTAAAACTGACCACCGATTTATAATATTAATTTTTATGACTGATGACAATATGACTAAAAAAAAATTCGGACCTACAACGTTATTCGCTTCAAAAATCGAACTTCAAACTTTATGGGAACCAATAGAGACCCAGTTTGGATAGCATACCGTAATCTTATAAATATTAAATTTGTTGTATTTATTAAATGTAATCAAATGTAATCATTCATTGTTAATGTATAATAATAACAGTTTTAGTTTTTAGTTTATTTTTAAGTTACTGTTGCATGCCCTTCCAGGGTCTCATGGCCTTACTTGTGCCTTATTATGTAACATCTTATTATTATTGTACATGACTACAACGAATTAATGAATTATGAATTACATTTATCGGACAATTTAACGCGACCTCTCTTTGCCAAGAGCTGAAATGCCTTCAACCTTCTACTCAATTTACGGGGTGTTACATAAATCATAATACAAGATAATAAAACTTGAATTTATTAATGATTTTGAACAACTTTTACTATGGGACCAAATATGAAAACTCAAGAAAAAATCGACGCTTTCATGCATTTTGGTCAACCTATCTTAGCCCATTTCTATGGAAGTGTCGTTTTCATATTTGGTCCCATAGTAAAAGTTGTTCAAAATAATTCATAGATTCATGTTTTATTATCTATTATCACCATTTTTGTGACACCCTGTATAAGCACAATGGATAACCATTTGAGGACAAATCACCATGATCATCATCATCATATCATTCGAAAGATGTCAACTCCTGAACATAGGCCTCCTCCAAAGATTGCCACAATGACCGGTCCTGCGCGACCCTCATCCTGCGAACTCCTGCGACCTCCACTTGCTCATCAGTCCACTTTGTGGGAGCCTACCCAAGCTGCGCATTGCAATACGTTGCCGTCACTCGAGAACCTTTCCGCCCCAATGGGCATCGGTTCTACGTGCAATGTGTCCCGCCCAGTGCCACTACAGTTTAGCGATTTGGCGAGCTATATCAGTTACTTTGGTTTTGCTACGGATGGTCTCATTCATAATACGATTCGAGAAAACTCCTAGCAGCATAGCCCTCTCCATTGCCCTTTGGGTGACTTTGAGCCCTCTTATAAGGCCCATTGTAAGCGACCACGTTTCAGTACAGTAGGTCATCTCTGGCAACACACACTGATCAAAGACTTTCGTCTTCAAATAAATAAATAAATATATTGGGACATCTTACTCAAATCGACCTAGTCCCACGGTACGCTCAATTAAGGCTTGTGATGTGGGTAATAAGCGACGATACATATAATAGATAGATACATATAGATACTTAAATACGTAGACGGCCATGACCAAGGAACAAATATTTGTGATAAATAAATACACAAATTAATTCCCTCGCCGGGATTCGAACCCGGAACCTCCAGCTTCGTAAGCAGGGTCACTACCAGCTAAGCTATGGAGGCTGACAAGGCTTCAAGCGCTGCGGAATATTGGACAAAGAGGAAACGTCATAGGACACTAACAAGGTGCGTTCAAATTAAAAGAGCATTCGCTGTTCTAACCTCCCACTCTACGAAATTCGATCGGTACACAAAACGTGGTTGGTTAATTTCGTAGAACGGGCGCTAGAACAGCGAATGCTCTTTTGGTTTAAACGCACCTTAAGAGGACGTTTGCTTGAAGAGTCAATGTCAGCTCAGTTGGAAGAGCGCCGAATACTATTCAATGCTTAACTCTCTACGATCGGAGGTCGGAGGTTCAAGTCCTTCACGAGTCAAAACTTTTTAATTTTACTTCATTGATGATAATAATACATTACGACACAAGTGCGAATAACAACTCTTGTCGATTTAAAACATCGCCATTCGTTTCGAATTTCGTTTTTGCACGCGTCTCGTACGACGTTTTTTAGTACAGATGGCCCTCCGAAGTTTTGGACCTGACGTAAAATTACCCACTTCTCGCACTAGAGCCTAAAAAGTACACCATCTGTACTAAAAAATATAGTTTTAATATTTCTTTTGTCACGAGGGAATCCTTGGATACTACATGAATGGTCCGTGGTATGCCCAACTCGGACAATGTGTTGTGTAAGGGTGAATCAACTTTTTTTGTATGTTATTGTCATGGTTACGGTCGCCTGAGTCACGCCGGTTTTATGCAAAATTATGCTACTTAAATTATGCAAGCAGTTCATGTTTATAAGCACATTAAGGAAAGAGCTTATTAACACCAGAAAAATGTATGTTTGTATCGTTTAAGTTGCATAGGTAATATTGCATAAAACTAGCGTGACTTAGGTGACCGTAACCATGATAATAACAGACCAAAAAAGTTTATGTAAAGGTATTAAACCTTTACAGTCTATTTCACATGACGAAGGGGGCTGGCATGATATAGAATTCAACTTTAGAATGCTTGCCGTCTCTGTCATGTAGAAGAATCTAGACTGGGGTTCAGTTGAAAGTGGACAGGCTTCATGTGAAGATCTATAATTGTATTGATATAATGAAATGAAGAAAATATTAATATAAAAGTACTTTCAAGGAAGCCCTAATTGTTTGATTGCATATCGATTCACCTATAATCATTCAATTTGAGCCACGAGATGGCAGCACCCCCTACGCGCTTTCACTCACTGATGGGTGGTTGATTGACGAAAATTAATTATAAATATTCAACTGTTATTGGTATTATATTAGAAAACAACAATTTACAGGGCGTTTTAAAGGGTCAACAACAATTTACAGGGTCATGGGGAAAAAATAATCTTAACCTCGTAAGGCCCAACGTTCTATTTTCAGAACAACAAAATTTGCTCATAACGTCCCATGACGTCATATTTTTAAAAGAAACATGAATTTTATGTTGTAGGTCCCAAGATTGAAAGTAAAATGTCCTTTTTTTAAGACACTGGGTTATTATTTCACTTGTCCTAAAAATAGGATGGGCCTTACTAGGTTAATTATAAGTTAGTTGAATTGATAGTTCATCAATTAACTCATAAACTTAAACCGATGACACGATGGATGCCGATTTGCGGAAAAGTCATGGATAACTAACTAAGAGGGCGCTTGCGTGAAGAGTCAATATTAAGCATTAGTCTGTGTTTTAGTCCACTAGATGGCAGCACATTCTTCGCGATTACTGAGACGTTGGGTTGTTGCATTTTTTCTTGCGTATTATTGTGCAATATGTCCCTGGACAGTATTTTGTACTATAATATCGCTGAATTCGATGAGTGTTGCATAGACTCGTTAGCTCAGTTGGTAGAGCGATACTATTCAATGCTTAACTCTCTACAATCGGAGGTCGGAGGTTCAAGTCCTTCACGAGTCAAAACTTTTTGATTTTACTTCATTGATGATAAAAAATAGTTTTAATATTTCTTTTGCAACGAGGGAATCCTTGAATACTACAAGGCTGGTCCTGTTGGTATGCCCAAGTTGCCCAACTCGAAAAATGTGTTGTATAAGCATTAAATTTAAGCCACGAGATGGCAGCACTCCCTACGCGGCTTTCACTAACTGATGGGTGGCTGATTGAAGAATATTAATTATATACAACTATTGGTATTATGTTAGAAAACAACAATTTACAGGCTGTTTACAGGGTCAACAACAATTTACAGGGTCATGGGAAAAAAATAATCATAATTATAAGTTAGTTAAATTCATAGTTCATTAATCTGTAAGGACACGATGGATGCCGATTTGCGGAAAAGTCATGGATAACTAACTAATTTGGTTATTGGTATTATATTAGAAAACAACAATTTACAGGGTGATTTACAGGGTCAACAACAATTTACAGGGTCATGGGGAAAAAAATATCATAATTATAAGTTAGTTGAATTTTATAGTTCATCAATTAACTCATAAACTTAAACCGATATCTGTAATGACACGATGGATGCCGATTCGCGGAAAAGTCATGGAAGGGGGCGCTTTCGTGAAGAGTCAATGTTATGCATAATATTAGTGTTTTAGTCCACTAGATGGCGGCACATTCTACGCAAATATTGAGACGTTGAATCGCTGCATTTTCTTGCTTATTATTATGCAATTCGTTTCCAGAGAGTATTTTGTACCACAATATCGGTAAATTCGAGGAGTGATGCATAGACTCGTTAGCTCAGTTGGTAGAGCGCCGAATCTTATTCAATCAAAGCTTAGATTTAAGGAACTCTACAATCGGAGGTCGAAGGTTCGAATCCTTCACGAGTCAAAACTTTTTATTTTTACATGAACTATAGTTTTTCTTCTTGTACAATTCTTGCTAGCAAATCAGCAAGGATCGAACAAACGCCCGTCATTTTGAAAACATAACCCTTATAGTAGAGACTTCCTTATCTTATGATGTTAACTTATTTCATTTAATAAGATATTTTTTTAATAATACTATCGCAAAGAATGTATTTAAGAGTCCGAACTCGTATTTACTTCTGCACACCATGATTGTGCATTTGTGACCCATAAATAATATAGAATTTTTGATATCGAATTTCGAGTGTAATACTTATTCATGAAATAAAACGATTTAAACGAATTATATAATATATATCGCGTATATTAATGAATTTGACTCAAATCGTTTATAAGTCACAATACAATCATGATATGTACAACTTGTTTAAGTAAGAAAGAGTTGGGATCTCTTAAATACGAGTAGATACTTTGTCCAAAAACATCATATTAAATAATAGTAGATTGTTCAACGAGGGACTAAAACAGGCCATTATGACACGAGATATTTATCCACCCGAGCGTAGCGAGGGTGGATGTAGTTCGAGTGTCATTATGGCTGTTTAGTCCCGAATTAAACACTCTACTTTTCACTTAGAATGCGAGGAAAAAAACTACGTTCTACATAATCTCAGTATTAATTAACAGAAAGAACAAATAAGAAACAAAAAAATTATATGTTCTGCGATGTCAAAACTTCCGATTTCTTCGGAATAGGCCACTTTACGATAAATTCGCAAACTTTTTCAAGTTATATGGTTTAGTTGCAGTATGGTTTTAAGCTTCTTAGATTTTTCATCAAAATATGTCAGAAATACGCCTTCCATAAATGATGTTGGTACCTACCTAATTTGCTTTCCAGTTTTCCAATCCATAAAAGTTTGATACGCTTTTGAATATATTACACTAGATTTCGGTGGCAAAAGATTTTGCACCACCTCTTTTGCATTCTTCTTCATTCTGGAGTAAGGCGTTAATACTTCTTCATCGCATGACGTGACATCGTAAATTATATAACTACGATTTGAACAATATTACTTATGGACAAAAACACAAAAAAATAAGCAATCAAATTCGTTCCGCGTTTAAGTTTTTATCTGTATTCCTTTTTCGAAATATGACGCTTTAAATACTTGCATATTTAGCCAACGAATTGGAGCTAACTACATAACGATTTTGAAGCTAATTGGTTATTAAAAAATAAGTAATAAATTGGATTCCATCTTAATCATATATTACACAAGTATTAAATATACATGTATATCAAGAAAATAAATCGATTCTCCTTAATATTTTTTCACGATTGACATTTTGAGGTTATTTTCAATGTCAATAACCGTTCGTTCAAAAATCATAAACACTAGAAATGGCTGTTTAGGGGTTTCCAAAGTCAATTAAAAAAAAGTTTTGAGGTTGTATCCACGGCATGCACAAAAGTGGTCCATACACTGCACTGAAAATGGCGACTATCCTTTATTCTTGAACACCGTGAGTGTGGCTGTTTACGGGTTTCCAACGTCAATTAAAAAAATTTTACTTTAGTCCCTAGAGATTAATAAAGAGTTTTAGTCCCGATACGCAGGGACTAAAATAACATTTTAAGAGCATGAGAAGTGAAAAATATATTAACATCTTAAGTCTCTACTGTACGGAACAGGGTTATGTTTTCAAAATGACGGGCGTTTGTCCGATCCTTGCAAATGCAGTTACCAATTTATTTCAAACTTAAGTATCCGTACGTATTGTAGGTATAATACACACACACACACACACAGAGAGAGAGAGACAGACTTTTAATGACTCGAGTTAGTATTCCGCTTACCGACCGTGAAGCATACAATGTTTTTCACCACAATTGCGAGCAAACAAATTGGCCTGAAATTGCTTTAAGACAAGTGAAATTCACTTTTCTATTACTCCCGCGATGCATCCAAGCAATGGCTTAAAAAGCAACTGTGATGAAAAATGTATTCTTACTGCAGACATCACACGGCCACATAATTAATCATCTGTCATTATTAATCATTAGTGTGTATTTGCTCGATATGTTTAATAACTACCCATAGTTTAGATAACATTGTCTAGCCGATAAGAATCATTGTTAATATCTAATTGTGATTGAGATCGTCATTTGTCACGATGGCCGTCTCACCGAGATTAGTTTTGTAGGTAAGTAAGCCATATTTGTTTACTTTGATTTAAACTTTCACGATTATTACTCATATTTTATATATAGGGTGTCCGCGAGGAAAGGGAAAAAAATCAATAGCGGATTTCTGACCAAATTTGAAGTTAAAAATGTCATATAAAGTTTTCTGGATTCAGTCTATTTTAATAGAAAATTTGATTTTTTCTTAAAACCGTTTCAGACCGTTACGCTATGATAAACGCATTTTAGGAAACGATTTTGTCACCATGTTGTCTTAGTCTTGTCACACTTAATTGACATAAACCAAATGAACAAAAAATATTTTTAATTACTACCTGGATAAGGTAAAAAAACTTTAAATTGCATTTTTTGCGATAGTTTGATTAATAAAATCCTTTTTTTTCTGTATTAAGTCATTCAAAACACCAAAAAACAACATTTTTTTGGCAGATTTGACCACATCTTAAGGCACCACAACCTTAAGGCAGAGACTAATTAACAAATGGGTTTTAATCGCGTAAAATTTCGTTTAATTATATGACGTTTCAGGCATGACGTTACACCCTTACAGTTTCGCCATGTCCGTCTGTCCGTCTGTCCGCAGCATAGCTCAGTGGCCGTTAATACTAAAAATCTGCAATTTGGTATAGGTATACATATACGTATATGATTCCAACAAAGTGGTATAATAAAAGATAGAAAAATTTTTTTTTCGGGTACCTCCCCAACTGCTGAAGTGGGGATGATTTTTTTTTTATTTGCTGTAATGCTAGTGTGGGACTGTGGGGTATCTTAAAAAGAATAAGGGTAAAATAAACTTTTTTTCTAAAGTCAACATATTCGGAGATGTTCACTCCAGAAGAAAAAAAAATGTGTCCCCCCTCTAACTTTTGATCCGTAGGTCCAAAAAATATGAAAAAAATCATAAAAAATGGGCTTATAGAATATTTTAAAATAAAACTATTTTAAACATAATCGGACCACCCGTTTTGAATAACTACGGAACCCTACACTGAGTATGGCCCGACAAACTCTTGGCCGGTTTTATTTAAATTAGTGACGATTTCTGTCTCTGTTATAAAACTTAGAAATGCTCATCTTTCTCCTTCATGCGATGACTAAAAAAGTTCATCCGGCGATGAAAGCATCATCATCATCATCATCATATCAGCCGAAAGACGTCCGCTGTTGAACATAGGACTCCCCCAAAGATTGCCACAATGACCGGTCCTGCGCCACCCGCATCCAGCGGACTCCCGCGACCTTCACCAGATGAAAGCATAGGTGAAAAAATTAAGAAAGTCACCTGGGGGGTCACCATGACGTACTAATGCGGTTGAAATGAGGAGATCCCTAGGCGAACTAAAATCACTGACATAGCCCTTCGGATTAGCAGAAGTGGCAATGGGCAGGCCACATTGCACGCAGAGCAGATGGTCGATGGGGTCGAAAAGTGCTCGAGTGGAGACCAGGGCTAGGCAAACGCAGCGTAGGACGTCCACCCACAAGATGGACAGACCTTATGAAGGTCGCCGGGACACGCTGGATGCAGGTCGCATCTAACCGGTAAATGTGGAGGTCCAGAGGTGAGGCCTATGTTCAGCAGTGGACGTCTTATGGCTGAGATGATGATGATGATGATGATGACTAATGCGGTTCAGTTTAGGTTCCGGGAAAGGGACAGTGCTATACGACTCGTATAGACTTTGTCACTTTCTGTCGACCTAATATAAACCGTATTAGTACGGTCGAGGAATTGCTTTCCTACCCATTTCGTACCTTGTCATAGTAGCTATAATATGAAAGTCCTAGCAGCTTTCATATTGATTGTCACTGTGACAAGGTACGAAATGGGTAGGAAATTTAATTCCTCGACTGTACATCCTGGTAACCTCCTGTTGTACCTTACCTAAGTGTGAGAGACGTGTTGGAATAGGCATTTGTTTTGTTTGTATTACTAATTTTAAATATGTGTTCTCTATTCGAACATGTTTGCTGGTGATAGGACCTCGTGCAGGGTCCGCCCGGATAGCTACCACCGTCTTACCCGTTAACCTGTAAATAGTACTGTGTACCGGTTTGGGAGTAAGATAGCCGGTGTAATTACTAGCATAGAGGCAATCCATCTAAGTCCTCAGGGTAGGCAGCGCATAGGCGATTTCTTGGTCACTATGTCCATGGGCCTCAGTTCCTGCTTTCCATTAGGTGGGCTGAGAGCTCTGTTGTCTACGTTCGTCACATAAAAAAAAGTCAGTCACACATAATAATATAAATATATAAATAAAATAAATAAATATCTTGGGACATATTACACAAATCGACCTAGTCCCACGGTAAGCTCAATTAAGGCTTGTGATGTGGGTACCAGGCGACGATATAATAGATAGATACATATATGTAGATACTTAAATACATAGACAGCCATGACCAAGGAATAAACATTTGTGATAAATGAATACACAAAGAATGCCCTCGCCGGGATTCGAACCCGGAACCTCCAGCTTCGTAGGCAGCGTCACTACCAACTAGGCTATAATACGGAGGCTGACAACAGACTTATATATATTATAACAGACTTTCTTAAGTTTGTCGTATATAAATATATATTATATATATTATTATAATATTTTAAGCCTATATAATGTCCCACTGCCGGCCCCACAGGCCTCCTCTTATATATGAGAGGGATTGGGCTATAGTCCCCACGCTGGCCCTAAGCGGGTTGGGAACTTCACATACACCTTTGAATTTCTTCGCGGATGTATGCAGGTTTGTTGTGTTGTGAGGAAACCTGCATACTTCCGCGTTACCTTCACAGAAAGCTAATGGTGAATATTGTCTGATATTCCGTACATAAGTTTCGGACAAACTCATTGGTACGATTTGAACCCACGACCTCCGGATTGAAAGTCAAACGTCTAAACCACTGAGCCACCACCGCTTCTAATCTTGTCGTCTATATCAACCTTAATTTCTGTTTTGACAGCACTGTCACCAGTATCCATGTCACGATGCGACTGCGAAGGGGTGCTCTACAGGGTGTTCTGTGTCAGCCTCCTCGTCATCGCTTTTACATTCACTGTCATTTTGACAAATGTCTTCGTTGACATTGACAACCTGCTTAGCAAGAGGGAACATAATTACAAAGGTAAAAATCTAACACCCTTATTCGCCGTCTCTTAACTTGGCGTTTGTGACGGCAGTAACACATTTGTCATCACCCCAACTCCTCCTGTGGGTGTCATAAAAGTCGACTAAGGGATTGAAGTGTCACTGACACAGAATTAGATTTGGATAGAAGAAACAAGTACATTCATTTGTATGGCGGCCGGGCGTGTCAGATTTTGTACTGAAGTTGTTACTTGCCTATGATTTTAAATATGTCTCAGGCCCTTGTATTCATATTTTTTTGTGTTGTTGCAATTAATATTACTTAAGGAGGCATTATTAATGTTTTGTTCACTTCAACTTACAAAATTTGACGCCTGAAAGCTGCAAGCTGCGATTAAAGACGGACAACTCAGTGGATTTTACTGAGTTCATTTGACACGCTAAGTAGAAACGTTTGCTTGATCTATGGTATATATATGACATCTGTGGTCACTGACTATTATTTGATATAATAATGATGATGGGCAGCAGCGTCATCACAGTGGACACATCTGCGATCGCCAATCCGCTTGCCCAGCGTGGCGATTATGGGCATTTACCTCCTAATGCGTCTATTAGTACGGTCAAATCGTACATTAAACTCGCAAAACATGTAGTAAAGCTGCATTTTTGGTATGTTATTTAGACACCATAGGGCAGTATAAAACCACATTTTGCAAGCAAAAAAAAGTTGTGCTAGCTGCATTATACGTGAAAAACTTTGAAATTTACTGTCTATTTTTAGTTTCTGATTCTTATAAAAAAGGCCTTACGTTTTTTGACAATATGTATCAGGTACCGTTTAAAGATGAATGAATTTGTAACAATATGAGATAACATGCATTACCGTAGGTCTA
>JALPQI010004792.1:0-72930 GCA_025490895.1 Thaumatotibia leucotreta
GTGTATTTATTTATCACAAATATTTGTTCCTTGGTCATGGCTATCTATGTATTTAAGTATTTATATGTATATCTGTCTATTATACAGGGTGTTTTTTTTTCGACCGTTCAAATTCTACGTAGTGAATGTGTAGGTCATACTGACCAACTTTTACTATGGGGACAAAGTCGAAATCGCGAAAAAAAAATCAGCTGTTTCATACAAATTGGCGGCATTACGCCGGCCGAAATTTTATTTTTTATTTTTATTTTATTTAAATGTATGAAACAGCTGATTTTTTTTCCCCGCCTTAGTCCTCTAACCTAACCTGTCCGAGTCGGATCTGCCCCTGAAGGTTTTATTCGTTCGCTTCGCTCGCTCACTACAGAAATTTTCACCCTCACAATAAATTCTGCCTGACGAAAAATACAAGGTAAGTTTCGAACGTGTGGCTAAATGCCAAAAAAAAAATAAGCAAATCTAATTTCTGTCTTATACCATTCGGCGTAAATAATAATATGCCAAGATAGTTTCGGGAAAAATATTGTTCGAAATATTGTTATTTATGCCAAGTAATGTTTCTGCCTATGTCCAGCAGTGGACGTCAATTGGCTGATGATGAATGTTTCTGCCTGATTAAGATTATGCCAAAATAAATTATTCCAAGTCTGTTATGTCCTAAGCGTTTCGGACAAAAAAAAACCAGATAGAGGGAACCCCATTAAATAAATAGGTGTAATTTGTATGGAAACACATCCTCGCACATCTCTGGTGGAAACGCAGCCTAATGTTACCCTAAAAATGAAACATTTATCATCCGGTTCAGGCAGGTGGTTACCGTCCAGCATCAGGACTGAGGACTTGTAGATCTAGATTAAGCGATCAGTATCTAGTTTAGTCATACTTATTATGAAAAACCGGCCAAGTGCGAGTCGGACTCGCGCGCAAAGGGTTCCGTACCATTATCAATTCATTATTAAAAAAATACAGTTAAATCAACCTACCTCAAAAACTATACGAGATCATTTAATCAAACCAAAAATCGTCGATAGAGTTTATTAATGTGCATAACATATATTTTTTTTTGAATTTTATATCGCGTAGTTTAAAAAATAGAGGGGGGGGACACATCAGACTTTGAGAGCTGATATCTCGAAAACGATTTGCTGAAATAAAAATGTGATTTATAAACCTTCATATCATTTTCAATTACCTTTCTATTAATATATTTAGATGAGAGCCTAAGATTAAGAATTTTATTTTCCGAAAATATCAAAGTTTCGTCCCTTAGGAGGCCGTATAAATCTAAATCGTCCAATTTCGACGAAACGTATGTCAATTGAAAGATATTAAGTACTTTTATTAATTATAAAAATAATAAAAAATTAAAAATTGCTAATTTTATAAGTGAGAAAAAAAAAGTAGTTGATTTTTCGTATTACATTTAAATTTTTTTCATAAAAAATTTCAAAGAATGACAGGCAAAACGTACAATATCAATATAATAGTTTTTTTTTAATTTAAGACAGATACATTACCAGTTGTAACACATTCGTACTGATCGTGCTGGTGGCACTGAAAAAAAGATAAACGGTAACGTTATCATCACGAATAGACAACTTCAGCGTCTAAATTTACCGAATTTCCCCATATATGGCCCGCTTCATATGCAAAAATGATCATATCAATAAAACCAAGCTAACTTCAGGGAGCTGTTTCTTAGATATTAGTTACCCGGTTTTGATGCGGTTTTCAGGTACACAACAGAAATATGTTTGTCTAAAATATTATAACCTCCTTAGTAACTATTTTATATTTTATCTGTTACTATTATACCTAAATGTTTTAGTGGTTTACGAAAAAAATCTTTTATTTTCGTTTTTCAGTTAATTCTCTTAAAAAATGTTTTTTTTTAGATAAATTACGTAATCATCTTTCGATTGACATACTTTTGGTCAAAATTGGACGATTAAAAAAAACGGGTTTTTTTTTCATTTCCGTATACGTCCTCGCATCGAGTCGGCCTCCTAAGGTGAACCTTCGATATCTTCGGAAAAATCACTTATTTGTGTCTGATAGTATAGACACAAATCAGTGATTTTTTTACACAGTTTTAACTGGCACACAGTTTTAATTATGTTATCTGTTCTTGATGATAACGTTACCGTTTATCTTTTTTTCAGTGCGACCAGCAGGGTCAGTACGAATGTAACTGAAGACGAATAGTCCTCTTTTTTTGTAAATTTGTAATTTTTATCGGTAAGAAAATAATTATCATTTAAAGTAAGTATATTCATTGAAAAAAGTATTGAATTTCTGGCTGAGTAATTTAAAAGCGGTCATTTCAACGAAACTAAGCTAACTTCAGCAACTTGTATCTTAAAAACTAGTAATCCGATTTCGATGCGGTTTTTAGTTTACAATCTTTATGTCTTTAATGAAAAAAACTATTATATTAATATTGTATGTTTTGCCCGTTATTCTTTGAAATGATTCAATGTAATACGAAAATCAACTATTTTTATTTTTTCTCACTTTTAAAACTCTGCCGCTTTGGAGTTGGAGAGAATTATAATTGGAGCCCCCCCTCCCATCCATATAATTCTCTCCAACTTTAAGTCTCTGCAGATAATGTTGTTACACAGTTTTAACTGGCACACAGTTTTAATTATGTAAATGTTATCTATTCGTGATAACATAAATAAAGAATCGCTTCACCTCCTTGCTTGTCCCGTTTTAGACCAATCCTTTGAAAGTTTTGTGGACTCTAAAATTCAAAATTTTAAAACAACGTCACACCGTTTGGCCAAAATTAACATTCATTCAGCCTATACAATCATAAAGTACTGCCTTTTCGTCCCAAAACTTACATACATACTCCGCGCAACTCATCTTTGGAAATATCCCACTTTAGTATCAAAATTTGATTTTATAATAGAAGAAACAATCACATCCATATTCAATATCCATTTTGACCATAGATCATGGACCCAGGCTAGCCTTCCCATTAGGTTGGGTGGCATGGGTATCCGCCAAATTTCTTCTGTTGCCCTACCTGCGTTCTTGTCCTCGGTGCATGGTGCTCAAAGCCTTATAAATAAAATACTAGAACCTTCCATTGGATCCGTAGAAGCCGCACACTGCTCCGAGGCCAAGAACGTTTGGTCTATAACCTGTCCCAACACAGACCCGCCTGCCAATCTTTGTTCGCAGAGACAGTGGGACGAGCCACTCTGCCGACTAGTACGGGATAACCTTTTAAACACGTCAACTAGTTCGACAGACCGAGCTCGTCTCCTTGCAACTGCGGAATGGGAGTCGGGTCTATGGCTACATGCCCTACCCTCATCAAATATTGGTACTCTCCTTGACAATACCACATTTCGCCTAGCAGCTAGCTTACGTTTAGGGGCATCTACAAACCAACCACATCGCTGTCAGTGTGGCACAATGGTGGACACACTTGGCCACCATGGCCTTTCATGTGTCCGAAGCACTGGAAGGATCCCCCGTCACGCGAGCATCAACGATGTTATCCGTCGCGCCCTTGTTAGCGCGAAAATACCGGCCGTCCTAGAGCCCAACGGTCTGGCCAGGGACGACGGCAAGAGGCCTGACGGAATGACGCTGGTGCCCTGGAGCATGGGTCGGCCGCTAGTTTGGGACGCCACCTGCGTTGACACTCTGGCGCCGTCCCATGTTTCGGCCACCGGCGTTGCTGCTGGCGGCGCGGCATCATTAGCCGAAAGTCTCAAGCGCCGCAAATATGCTGCTTTAGGAACCAGCTACATATTTGCGGCGTTTGGTGTGGAGACCTTAGGGCCATGGGGGCCAAGTGCGCATGAACTTTTTAAAGATCTAGCGGCTCGCCTAAGAGAGACCTCAGGCGACCAGAGGGCTGGCCAGTATCTTGCACAACGTTTAAGTATAGCAATACAACGGGGGAATGCGGCCAGCCTTCTGGGTACCTTGCCCACTGACAGCGATTTAGGCCATTTTTTTTATTTATAGGTAATTAAGTTAAGTCCTTATATTGTTTTTTTTTAATTTTATGTCGTATTTTAATAATAAATTTATATTCCCTTATAATTATTTAAGTCTTATGCTCTTATTACATCAAACTTCGTGATGATAACGTTACCGTTTATCTTTTGTTCAGTGCCACCAGCAGGGTCAGTACGAATGTGTTACAACTAGTAATGTATCTGTCTTAAATTAAAAAAAAACTATTATATTGATATTGTACGTTTTGTCCGTCATTCTTTGAAATTATTAAATGTAATACGAAAATTCAACTTTTTTTTTTTCTCACTTATAAAATTAGCAATTTTTTATTTTTTATTATATTATAATAATCGAGGTCTTAAGTGACGCGGCCACTAGTAGTTATTCTTTGAAACGTGATTTTAAGAAGAAGCCAGTAGTGATTGGGTGGAACAAACATGTCCGTGCGGCGCACTTGGAGGCCAGGGATAAATTTAATTTATGGGTATGGCATGGAAAACCTAAAGCCGGACATGTCTATGATGACATGCGAAATAGTCGTAATGTTTTTAAAGAGCGCTTGAAGTGGTGTCAAAACCATAGCGAGCAAATCAAAATGGACATATTAGCAAGTCATCATAGAAGTAAAGATTTTCGTAACTTTTGGAAATCAACTAAGAGGCTAAATGGCAAGCCTGGTCTTCCGGCAAGTATAAATGGCATTAGCGATCATACCGGTATTGCTAGTTTATTTAAGTCTCATTTCACCGTGTCATCACCTTTGGTGGCATCGCCGACGAAAGGTGATGAATGGCCGCGTGGACAGGAAATTATAGCTAAATTTGAGGCGAAGGACGTTCATGCAGTAATTAGATCAATGGCACGAGGAAAATCTCCTGGACACGACGGTCTTAGCATAGAACACCTTAGGTATGCTGGCTCACACCTTCCTAGAATACTGGCCTTATTATTTAATCTTTGCATGAGTCATTCTTACTTGCCGGATGCACTCATGAAAACTGTGGTTGTGCCAATAGTTAAAAATAAAAGTGGCGATATTAGTGATGAAAACAATTACAGGCCAATTTCTTTAGCGACGGTGATTGCTAAGGTGCTTGACAGTCTGCTTAGCACTCAGCTTGACAAATACCTGGTTCTTCATCACAACCAATTCGGTTTCAGGCCGGGCATGTCAACCGAAACAGCAATATTGTGTTTGAAACAGACTGTCAGGTATTATACGGATCGAAACACGGCCGTGTATGCGTGTTTCCTTGACCTTTCTAAAGCGTTTGACCTGGTTAACTATGATATAATGTGGCAAAAGTTAAAAAGCATCAATATGCCTACAGAACTTTACCACATTTTTAAATTCTGGTATGTTAACCAGGTCAACGTGGTGAGATGGTCAAACGCATACTCTGATCCATACAGGTTGGAGTGCGGGGTGAGACAGGGGGGTATTTCCTCACCCAAGCTCTTCAACCTGTATGTAAATGCATTAATAGAGGAGCTCAGCAGCACTCATGTCGGCTGCCATATTGATGACGTATGTGTCAACAATTTGAGCTACGCTGACGACATGGTGCTGTTGAGTGCCTCTCCGTGTGGACTAAGGCAGTTACTTGGCATTTGTGAGCAATTTGCTCGTAGTCACGGCCTTGTCTACAATGTCAAAAAAAGCGAATGCATGGTCTTTCAAGTCAGAGGTAAATACCTGCCACCTGTTCCTCCTATACGCCTGTACGGTACTCCGTTGAATAGGGTAGACTCATTTAAGTATCTCGGCCATGTGGTTACCTCTGACTTGAAGGACGATGCAGACATTGAACGAGAACGAAGGGCGTTGTCTGTTAGGGCAAACATGATTGCTCGCAGGTTTGCTCGTTGCTCCGCTGACGTTAAGTTAACTCTCTTTAGAGCCTTTTGTACAACTTTCTACACGAGCAGCCTGTGGATCTCATATACCCAGAAACAGTACAACGCCCTCCGTGTACAGTACAACAATGCCTTCAGGATGATGATGGGACTGCCCCGATACTGCAGTGCATCAGGGATGTTTGCCAATGCTAGGGTAGACTGTTTCTACGCCACAATGCGGAAGCGGTGCACATCCCTGTTGCGTAGGGTGCGAGACAGCTCTAACAGCATCCTGAGGGTATTTGCGTCAAGGTTTGACTGTCAGTACATCAATCATTGCCATATGATACATGTGCTGACAGGCAAGCCAATATATCCTATGTAAATGTATCTCTTGTGTTTGTCCTGTCTGTACCTACTAACCATAGTCTTATTATTCATTTATTTGTTACTAATTCTATCACATGTGTTGTAATTTGTTGTGTGTATAATTTGAATGTATATGGACCTGGTCTGAAATAAAGATTTTTATTATTATTATTATTATTCCCTTTATTTTAATATTCTCTTAGGCTAGGTTGATATAATATGGTTATAAAAGTAAAATACAATACAACATACAAAAACAATATAAAATATAAACACATTATAAAAACCTAACCTAGGGTGCCGCCGGCAACGGGGCGGGCCCAAGCTGCCGGTGGTTAAGGTCGCAGAGAGAGGAACCGACGGACTATCCGCGCCGTGTCCAGGATTACCGCCTTCTGCATCTGACCCTTGATCCAGCCATCTAGCGAGAGACTCTTAAGATGTTGGTCGAGACTCTTCGCTATTAAACCGTTCGCTGTAACGACTATCGGGACTATGATCGTCGAGTCAACATCCCACATGGCGGTTATCTCGTGGGCCAAGTCGAGGTACTTACTGGACTTGTCCTTTTCGGCCTTCACGAGATTCTCATCATGGGGGATGGTGACGTCGACGAGCACAGCCCGGCGCTGCGATCGATCTACCAGCACGATATCAGGCTTATTGGCTACAATAGTCCTGTCCGTGATGATAGGTCGATCCCAATAGAGCGTGGCACGACCATTTTCGAGAACTGGTGCAGTTGTGTACTTATAGTATGGCACTTCGACGTCCACAAGGCCGTATTGAAGAGCAAGCTGCTGGTGTATAATACTGGCTACGAGGTTATGTCTGTGCAAGTACTCGGTGTTAGCAATCTGAGAACAACCGGAAATAATATGCCTGAGTGACTCACCGGGACGGCGGCATGCCCGACAAATGTCGACCGTACCGTCCTTCAGGATATATTTCCGGTAGTTATTCGTCATGATAACCTCGTCAGCAATTGCACAGGCAAAACCCTCGGTTTCTCCGAAGAGGTCCCCGAATCGTAGCCAGTTCACCGACGCGAGCAGATCTACGTCAGGTCCCGCGAGGGCCTTGTAGAACCGCCCGTGTAGCTCCTTGCTCTTCCATACCGCCCTGCGGTCCTCGGTGCTTAGTACCACAGGTTTGCGCCAGTTCTCTTTTGCCAAGGAGAGCGGCGTGAAGTTCCAGTCTACTGCCACCACATCACGATGCATCCCGCACTCATTGTTAAGAAAATAGTTTCTAAGATTGTACACCTCGTGGTTGTGGAGGTTTTTGGCATTTAAGAAGCCGCGGCCCCCACACCTCCGCGGGATGTACAATCTCATAACTGATGAGCGCGGGTGTAGCATTCGATGTGTGGTAAGCAGTGTACGGACCCTTCGATCCAGGGCGTCCAGCTCGGTCTGAGTCCACCTTAGTATGCCAAAGGAGTATGTGAATATAGGCATTACCCAGGCGTTGAAGGCGCGCACTTTGTTGCCTCCTGACAAAAGACTGTTAAGTACTTTTGTGAGCCGGCTGAAAAAGCGCTCCTTCACCGCCTGTCTAATTCCCATATCTTCAATACCCAAAGACTGTGACATACCAAGGTATTTATAGGTTTCTGCTTCCGAGATAGATCTGAACGACATTGTCTCAGAAAGCTGTAAATTTGTTGAATTTACTACTTTCCCCCGCTGCACATGCATAACCGCACACTTATCGACACCAAACTCCATATTGATGGCACTACTGAAAACTTCTGTGGTTCGCAGTAGCTCCATCAAGTCTTGGATATTTGGCGCAAATAATTTGAGATCATCCATGTACAGAAGGTGAGAAATGACTTCACCCTCTCTCCGAAGCCGACAACCTAGTCCTGAATCCTTCAGCAGGGTGCTGAGGGGATTCAGAGCTAGGCAGAACCATAAGGGACTCAGACTGTCACCCTGGAATATGCCTCGCTCGATCCTTATGAAGTCCTGCGGGCCAGAGGGGTCATCTCCACCTCCTGGTTGACGAAGGACTGTGGTCCACTGCCCCATACACGCGCCGAGAAAGGATCTTAAAGCTGCATCAACTTTATACAGCTCCAAGACCCTCTTCAACCATGAATGGGGCACCGAATCATAGGCCTTCTTGTAGTCAATCCAAGCGGCGGAGAGGGCCCCTTTGTTACGCCGGACTTGCTGGCAGATGGTCATGTCGATGAGGAGGAGCTCTTTAGTACCACGGGACCCAACCCTACATCCATTTTGAGCAGAGGCCAGAACATTGTTCGCAACAATGTGCGTGTTAATTTTTGCTCTCAAAATGGATGTAAGGAGCTTGTAGAGTGTAGGCAAGCACGTGATGGGTCGGTAGTTTTTCGGTTCCGTGGTACTACCGGACTTGTAGAGCAGGAAGGTTACACCTGTTGTTAAGGAAGGAGGCAGGGAACCAAGCTCAAGGGCTTGTTGGAATTGCGCTGCTAATCGCGAGTGGGAGCACCGAAACCATTTTAGCCAGAAGTTGTGCAATCCGTCCGGTCCAGGACTTTTCCAGTTCTGGGCAGGGCGGATGGCACAAGTTACATCATCGGCGCTGATGGCAACTGCCTCCATAGGTTCGATGCTCTCGCACTCACGTTCAACAACGTTCATCCAATCGCCCTCGATGTGTCCGACGGGCACCGACCAGATGTTACGCCAGAAATCAGTCATGGCAGTAGCATCCGGCAGATGCGCGTCGGACAAATGATGATCGGTTCCCTCCCACCTTCGGTATAACTTCCTTTGGTCACTTTGGAAGAGACGGTTTTGTTGAAATCGATCCACACGCTCTCTGTAGCGGCGGATACGGCTTGCCCATGCATAAACTTTCTGCTTCAGAAAGTCAATGCGCTCTGTGAGGTTGGCCATGTAGTCGCAAGGCATGATGCCCGTTCCCGCGAATGCCTGGTTCACAAAGCGCATTACTCGGGGGCGGCTATTGCCCCCCCTGAAGCAGATCAGCTTTGCAATGAGAGTCCTAAACGAGTCGATACGACGCTCGATCCGCACTTGCCATGCGGGGACACCCCCGGCGGTCCTAGGTGCACGGTCAGCGTCCGGAAACTTGACTCGAGCAACACGGCACGCCGCGATGGCCCCGCAGTACATGATCGAGTGCGTATCGTCCAAATCTTTACTGGATCGTATGTACGGCTCCAGTAAAGCGTTTAGGGCTCCCATTAACGCTAGATTGCGTCTATTCATGGGCAAGCGTGGTAACCGTGGCCTAGAATTGGGTGTGGAGCGATATTCCATAATCGTCTCTTCCAAAGTCCTCCTCAGATGCTCATCAGTTGCAGTACTTACACTCTGACTCGCGAAATATTCCTCATCGGCACTGGGATCACCCCGCGGCGCCCCCGGTGCCAGGTCGGGTGTCGGCACCGGATCCGGCGACGTGGCGGGCTGGTCCCGCGCCGAGGTGGAAGCTGCACGAGTCGAGAGAGTCTGCAGGCGAAGCCGATCAAGTGTCGAGTCATCCAAACGTTTAGAACGTAGAATGACCCGCACCTGATCCGCTAGTCGTTGCTCCGATACGGCGATGGCGGGTTCAAGAGCCTGAAACAGAGGCAGAATCCTAGAACGGTACGCGGTTAGTCGGGTTCCCCCCTCTGTAGCCTCGTAGTAGGCGCGCATGCAATTCTCATTCATCGTCTGAGTCCATCGCATGCGTCGCACTACACCACCGGCAGCGGGAGCCGTGGGCGGGGCAGGATGTCCCGCGGGCCCCAAGCGTGCCGGCAGCGGTGGCCGCCCTCGTCGCGCAGGTGGTCGTGGCGGCGGCGGCGGCGGCGGCCCGCTCTCGTCGCTGGATCCGTCTGTGTCGGGCGCCGTAGCGAATTCATCGCCCGACGACGGTGTGGACGGAGAGCTGGACGAGGCGGGCGAAGGTGGAGGTCGTGCGCAGGTGGTCTCCGCTCTGGTACGGCTTCTTGTTTGCATGTGATTTAATTTATTTGCGTATATACGCGTGTCCCCGTTTGTCTTGACATGACATGTCAAAATCGTCACTTGAAAATTTGTGTAAATTTTCGTCACTTGCACATATTTATTTTAATTGTCCCCATGTCGTCGTAGTTGTTGCGGTAACAGGATGGTTTTTCTCGCCATTTTCAGGCATAACACGCGTATAAAAATAAATGTTTAGCAAATAAATATTACAAACATGCCTGTCAGTGTCAGCGGTTTTGACGTTTATTATTATTATTATTATTATAATTAATCAAAGTAATATCTTTCAATTGACATACGTTTCGTCGAAATCGGACGATCTAAAAAAAATAAGGATTTTTTTTCATTTTCGTATACGGCCTCGCATTGACTCGGACTCCAAAGGGACGAAACTTTGATAACTTCGGAAAAAAATACTTATTTGTGTCTATACTATCACCCTGCAAAGCGGCTTGCTTCCATCTGAAAATGCAGCTTTTGGCCAAAAAACCTCCATAACAAGTAGTTATGACTACTTTATATCAGATATACTGTAATTTCATTTGCAAGTGCGTAAGGCTCTTAATTAGGGAAAGCGGTACTACTGCAGCAATAAGGTTTGAGGCTGGAAGAAGGACAAAAATATCATAATATTTATTTATTTAAGCTTTATTGCACAATTAATGAAAAAAGTACAAATGGCGGACTTAATGCCTTATGACTACCTGTCAACCATTGGGTCAAACAGAAAATTGTATTAGGTGCATCATAATATGTCATTGTCACGAAAACTTGCCACGCATGCCGAATATCGTCATGATTGGTTCAGTAAAATCGGTCGCAAGATTAAACCAAAGACGACCGACGTTGGTTGATATGCGGTGAAGTTCAATAAAATCGTTTAAAAAATACGGTGACTTTAACTTTATTTTTCTCAAAAACTACATGAAATTATACTTAACCCATAATATAGTTCAAAAACAGTTTTTTGATGTTTTATTTTATATAAAAATCATAAAGAAGTCAGAAATGGATTTAACATGGTTTAAAGTTAAGCAACTCAAATATATAACGATTATAATACTGCGAAGAAGTAATGAATGAAATAGTAAAAAAAAACATTGGAACATTATACTAACGTCTTTGGCAGAGGGGAAACGACATGATCGTACAGTTCGTACGATCCGAACCTACTAGATTAGATACTCCAAGAGTGTAAAGCATAAATAATTATGTAGTCCCACAACTACGTAGTCTACCTGTCACCCCACTTTATGTTTGGATGAAATGGCAAAATTACTTTTTATAAAATATTGGAGGATCGTATATTACATTAGGACGCGCCTGCCAAAAATATGCAAAATCCTGAAAGGTCCTTGCCGTGGGAGCTTGCCATTCCGAGTTCTCGTAGCGGCTGTCTAAATATCGATAGTCTAACCTACCCATATAAGCATCGTATAAGAAAGTCAAGACTGAGTGGTTTTCTATGGGAGTGAAGTAGTGGGTCAGCTCTTTGGCCCTGAGGGTCATAGAGAAGGCGTTCATGCCTAGGAGGCCGTCGTAGAGCCAGGATTGTCCTTGCGTCGCTCTGTGGAGGGCGGCCCCGCTGTCCAGGCCTAGCGAGGCCCAGCGGCCCCACACGCAGAAGAACCAACCCCACTCGGTCTGAAATAAATATACTTTTTTTAATAAAACAGCCTCCGTCAAATTGTATTTATCTGTTAGTTTGGCATTTGTTGGCAGGGAAGTGATATTCCTATGATACTCGTATCAACAATATCGATATAAAATGTCAAATCAGTACGTCTTCTCAATATAAACCGCACGGCGTTCGATCTCGATAAATATCAGAATAGAGACTTCATTGGACTGTTTACGATTAAAAATAAAAACAAGCGACTTACAGGAAGATTTTATTGCCGCCATTTTGTTTGTTGTATTTTGTAGTGATCAAAATTATAATTGTGAAAACTTGCACGTAAAGTACATTTTATTTGGAAAAGTGAATAGTATGGTTGCCGATTTCTAAGAATGAACATTAGACAGTTTAGAAATGGGCCTAGAAAAATGGTGAGTCTTATATTTCATTTCATATACCAAGGCTCGATGACACTTAAAACTTAATAATACCGTAAACTGGGGTTACTTTGATTTGCGGGTCGACTTTGATAACAACTTCCATCAACTACTAAATTGTATGTTTTAACGAATCAAAAGACTTATTACTATTTATTTTTTCAATATTGGCAATATCAACTAATGCTTCACTACATAGTTCCCAAATACAAGCGCTAAACTATCATATCGTCTGGAAAAAAAATATAATTTTTAAGTACGGTTATCACCCTGATTTTTATGGCTAAAAAACTTTGACTGTACACGAGTCTGATATAAGTATACGAAAATTATAAATGATTGAGGGTAATGAGTGTTTCTTCGTGAGTAAATAAAAAAAAAATTTTCATTATTATACCTGTAATTGTCCACGCAACCGGGGAATGGATGAATAAAAAATTGCAACATTACTTAAATGCATTGATCGTATGTTTGCTAACAGTAAATTTGTTTCATAAAATTGACGCATCATTCAATTATTTTTGTTGCTCTTACTTATTTTTTTAGCAGAAATTATTGTTAAGACATTCAGGGGTGGGAAAAAAAAAGAATGAAGGCGAATAAATATGACGAATGTTACACTACAAGTTAGTGTATATTAGCAATGCATGTTATTTTTATAAAGGGCCCTGAGGAAATAACATAAATAATGCAACCATATTCTTTACAATCCCTCCAAAACCGAATCTGACAGTACTTTTTTAAAAAGTTAGCATAACCACAGACACGAACTAGAGAGTTTAGGCTAAGTGCATTCATTATCATATTGTTACGTTCGTGGGGTGGGTTTTTTGTAGAAAATGTATAAGTAAGCCACTAATTAAAACTGATACTTTAATTACTAATTAAAAGAACAAACACAAAACTAAAACACTGATCACACACTTAACACTTCACAAACTCGCCGTAGATTGGCAGTCTTCGCTCTTGATATTATCTCTTCGCTGTCTCGATAGAAAATACTCCTTCGGCTGGGTCATGCTGGGCTTTTATACAAGCTACTCAGATCGACAAAGTACGAGATGATTCTAGATAGTTCCCGAGTTAGGTCGGTCGGTGGGGCCTGTGCGCGAACATTCTAGAGTATCACTGTCTCTTTCTACAGGTTTCTCTTTCACACCCGTCCAGAATGTTCTCTATAGCTGTGTCGTTCACATCCTTCCAGAATATTCTCTCGTGCTGTCTCTTTCTAATAGTGCTTTCTCTTTCACTCCTATGGGAAATTTAGCTATATACCGATTTGTACTTGAGAGGCCCAAAAGGGGTCCTGAAAACGCCTGAAAACGGATTTTCAGGTTATTGCGCCATCCGTTAGTTATCCTGAAACGGCCTGAGAACATGTTTCAGGCGACTGAAAACGACGGTATCTGGGGTGAATTTTTGATTTTGTAGTATGTGAAAGAGGACCTTCTGAAACGGCCTGAAAACGCATTACATCCTGCTGAAAACACTTCTAAAGTGTCTAAAATCACATTTGTAGTTTTTATCATGCCACCGGCGTAACAATATCAATATAAGGCCATAAACAGAATATAAGTAGGTATGATGTTTCTTACAGTTTGGTATGTATTGGAGCATTCCATGAAAACATCTACTTTTTGTCGTTTACTTCTCGCTATGGTAGCTACCCTAATAAAATATGCAAGCTGCTAGGAATTACTGTCAATCATAAAGCCTTGATATGTTATTATTATACTGTAACTCGGCTTACTAATTAAATTTTTCAAAAGTATTAAAAAGACAGTGTCGCTTACGACACGTTTTCATGGAATGCTCCATTGCATAAAATACAGTTTTTAATACGTAAATTACGCAACAGATATGCATATTATTGAATTAATTTCTGTGTGTTTGACGCTTGTTTGAACTGAAAATAACTGTTTAAATAGTTATGGTACATTGACATATTCTATAGCGCAACCAATACTTTTAGATACTTGAGACATTTTACAAAATGATGTGATATATGTATATGAGTACCTAACTCAAGCGCGTGTCACAGCTGATCGCCGGCTGGTGAACTCGCGGGAAGGTTAAGGAATTCATATTTAATATTGTGTGATACCTACATATATCAAATTTGGTGACACTTGTAACTGTCTTCTGAAATACATCTTTGAATACCAACGGATGTGCAATTAGCTAATGTAAAGCTACGGAAGGTATGAATTTTATATTTTCCCTGATAGCCGCCGTCTTAAAGTTAAAGAATATGCGGCTCTTTTATTTTTATGCCCGATACAGTAATACCCCGCTTTACGCGAGCGAACGATGCGTTCCAGAGAAAATCGCATAAAGCGAATTTCGCGTATATCGGGGTCACTTAATTATGATAGTAAATTTAAAATCAAACCGCTTGTATTAGAAAATAGTTTACGATCAAAAAAAAATATTCTACTTGAACAATTACAATCAAACCTCTTTTTTAAAGAATCTTAGCATTTGTAATATGCTGTCACGAAGGTTTGCGCGTTGTAACGGAGACGTCAAGAAGACCCTTTTCAAGGCTTTTTGTCAATCGTTTTACACGTGCAGCCTGTGGACGAACTACACCAAAAAGACATTCAATGCCCTGCGTATCCAGTATAACAACGCCTTCCGTGTGTTGATGGGACTGTCACGTTACTGTAGCGCTTCGGGGATGTTTGCGGAAGCCAGGGTGGACGGCTTTAGTGCTATAGTTCGCAACCGCACCGCCTCCCTTATGCGCCGCGAGCGTGACAGTTCCAATAGCATAGTGCAGCTCGTTTGTGAGAATCCTGCTTGCGCTTTATGGAGGCACTGGAACGACGTGCACATGGGTTCCAGGGGCATTGTATATAATTTATTACAGTTTTTATGATTTTTTATTTATTTTGTGATGTTTGTTTATATTTTTAATTTAATTTTGAGTGATTTATTTTTGTGATTTTAAATTATGATTTTTATTTAATTTTGGTTTACTATATTGAGTTGATTTTAATGTTATTAATTTTAATTTATAATTTATTTATTTTTTACTCTTAATGTGCTATGGACAATGTCTGAAATAAATGATTTGATTTGATTTGATTAACATTAAATATATATTATTAAATTATATCTTAATTCTAGTTAGAAGGTAGATAAATACCGTCCGAGGTGGCGTGATGTGCCGCGTGACCCGCGCGCCAGTAAACCAGGGATCGGAACCGGTTTTTTTAGAAAAACATCGAAATAGCTAAATATTTTAAAATGTTTTACACTTTTTATGTAGTTTTCAACATTTTATATAATTATTAACATCGTATTTTTGAATTACTCCATTAACAAAATATATACATACCGAAGAACGAAAAAGAACGGAATTCGAACCGTTCTTTTGTATGGAGAAAAAACCGTTATCCGATCCCTGAAGCAAACAACTGACCAGCGACATCGATTCGGCGACGAATAGGGCACTCGCGTAAAACGGGGCAATTTAGCGCGAAAATTTAAAATTCGCGTTATAGTGAATCCGCGCTTAGCGGGGTCGCGTAAAGCGGGGTATTACTGTAATATGTTAGCAATCTTTTTTTAAGCGAGTGAGATGATATTTGTACGGTTTTATGGATGAGCCTGAATGTTTTCGTCCGCAACAAGTACAAAGAAATGGAAAAAAATTAATGAATGACTCGAGTGACATTGACTGTTTATAAATAAAATACTGTTGAGAAATAATGAAGGTATTTACGTTATATTTTCTTTTATTTTCTGTTTATAAATAATAATCTTAATAAATAAATATATAAAATAAATAAATAAATAAATATCTTGGGACATCTTACACAAATCGACCTAATCCCACGGTAAGCTCAATTAAGGCTTGTGATGTGGGTACCAGGCGACGATATATATAATAGATAGATACATATAGATACTTAAATACATAGACAGCCATGACCAAGGAACAAACATTTGTGATAAATAAATACACAAAGAATGCCCTCGCCGGGATTCGAACCCGGAACCTCCAGCTTCGTATATATTTATTGAAAGTTTGTGAAACCACAAATCAAATTATTTATTAACTAAATATTTTTATAAATATTAGATGTCATATACCAAAGAAAAACGACCAAGATCACCTATGTCCGAGGTGGGGATCGAACCCACGTACTCAGCTTTCGCGGCTGATGCCTGTACCCCTCGGCCACTCGGTCTTAGCAACCACCGGTCAAATTTCTCGTGTATATGCAATCCCTTACAAGGCTAGGCGCCTTTGACCATTCTCTGAGGGTAATAAAAGGGTGAGGGGTAAGGGTGAGGGTAAATATCTGATGAAAAAAATTTTTTGATGCGGATCGACGTGATTTCATGCGTAGACAATTTTATTGTATTGGATAAAAAAATCTGAATAGCAGAAGTTAGTCAAATTTAAGAAAACAATTTCTCATATTACATCCACTGTGAAGTGTCTACCTACTAATGCAAGGTCAATATTTAAAAAAGTATTACCTACACTTTTCGAACTCGACATTTGAATTTGGAACGTTTTATTTAAGAACTTAAATAAAACGACACGCGACATGTAACTTATTAAAATCCTTTTGAACAAAAGGATTTTAATAAGTTACATGTCGCGAGCTCATAAAGAAAATCCTGAGCGCTGTCTAAAATAGAATCCTGAGCGCAGCGAGTGTTTTAACATACGAGAATAAAAATACATTTGCGCCCATGTACGAGTATAACACAAAACTTTTCCCCTCACTATAGCGAGGAAACTCAAAAAAGGTAATTATTTGTTCACATTACAATCATCATCGGGTTAGTGATAATAATTTTCCAAATGCATCATGTATTTAATACAAGATTTTGTCGCAGTAAACGCAGCACGATTTTAACACATTCCTGTAGTTGCACACCAACGCCAATGCATTATTAAATCATTCTCATTCATTATTTTTACAAAATTATAACAGAACACTCTGAAAGTTGTTTAGTTTACTATTTTTATGCGTGTTCGAGTCGGTCGGTAAATAAAGATTATAACCTATAATATTCATTGACAATGTTGACATTGACATTTTCTGCGTTATGTGATTGCATCTAGTCATCTTATCATAATTCACTAAAACAATTGCTACTTATGGAATTTTAGGATTTATGTGTTAAAATCATCATATTATATAAAGGTTTGTATTTTACACTAAATTCTCAAACAAATTATTTAATCATCATTAATATGGAACGATTTCCATGAGCATTTTACGTTTTGTTATCTGTTAAACGAATGCTACTTCGCGCTACGCTCCAAGGTCATTACTTTACCACACAAGTGAATAATATGCGTTTTTACACGTTCGTATTAAAGGATAAACGAGCACTTTACGAGCTAGTGAGGGGAAAAATTAATTCATATAATTACGCAAGCATCAATATCATTTAGATGGTGAAATTAATGTTGTCTGTTAAAGCTCAGTGGCGCCCTCCGCGATTCTCTACACTATTTTGTCGCACTGTATTGTAATTACGGGAAATATAATTATAAATAATTTCGAGTGTATATAATCGTGTTATTTTCAGCTTGTAATAAAATAATATTTGTGATTAATATACACGTTAGATGGAATATAAAAAATGGTAACTCTGAGGCCGTCGGCTAACACGAGCCTTATTAATTTATTACGTAACGTTAAAGGTAGGATAAACAATTGTAATGGCTGATAAGGATATGTTTTTGAATGAATATTTGTGCAAAATAAATGTATACATGTAAACGTTTGTTGGAGTATTCCTTTCCATTGTAATAAATATCATCGGAATAAAAGATTTATTTTGATATGTACTACGAGTATCACCATACAAACCGACGAATAATAATTATACGAGTTTGGAAACTGTGAATAAACGACCAGTTTCACAGATTTCATACCCTAATTCTGGTATAGCGAGATAGCTGATGCTGTCAGATGACGGCATTAGCTCAGGCAGATGATAACCAATCATCATAATCACAATATTCACAAGAAGAAGATAAGAGGCTATGTCAAGATGTAAGTATCTTACCTTCGGACACTTGGCCGAGTACTTCTGTGTTTTCACCGCATATTTATAATAAGGTAGTGGCTTTCTTTTATAATATAAAATGAACTGGAAGCCAATTATAATCGCTACTGGAGTCTTGACGGCGCCAGGCGTCGGTGAGCCGAACTGGAGCCTGCAAAATAACAGTACATTATTGCAGTCGCATGGAAACCAAATTCAGCAGGCTGTATAGGTATAGAAATACAAAGCCCTTGATTTCCCTGGTTAGGTACTTTTTTTATAACTATTTGAGGTTAGGTACATTGACATTAGTTCTATTCGTTCCTTATCAAAAGAGAATACAAACAAAATAAAATTTTCTAAAACATGCAATGAAATGCTGTCGTTACGTGCCTAAAAAGCGGCCGGGAGGTACCTCATTGCTGGCCAGGCCGGCAAGTACCTCATTTTTAATTTTCTTTTGACATAGTTTTCTGACCCGGCATCTTGGCTTTTAGCCAATAATTATCTGTAAGAAATATAAGTATTCAAATAAACAATGACTGGCTAATATTTGCAGATATATTTATTTAAATTTGATAATTTAAAATACAATATGTACTCAAATTAATATTTAAAAGGCAGTATTATACTGTGCGATCCGTCGGACCCGATCATCGAGTGAACCTTGTTTATCTCGGTCGTCATGCGGTTGATTGGACCCGATGGATGGCGTCGTGTAATATCGCTTTTTAAAAGTAAAAATGTGCATACCTCTTTAACAGATCAACTTAAAAAAATAATAATGAGGTGTCGTATTTGATTTTAGTTGTATTTCAAAGTCTTAGTTATTTAGTTAACTTATAATTTCTTAGAAAGTTTTTTTTGCATTCTTTGCATGTTTGAGAAAAGCATACATTACAGACCTCGGCCATGAAGTGATGGGTTGCCGGCCTCGCTTCACTCGCTTTATATATGTATATTCGGCCGGCTACCAGTCACTTCCCGGCCTCGGTAGTCATCATCATCATCTCAGCCATAAGACGTCTACTGCTGAACATAGGCCTCCCCTCTGGACCTCCACATGTACCAGTTAGATGCGACCTGCATCCAGCGTGTCCCGGCGACCTTCACAAGGTCGTCTGTCCATCTTGTGGGTGGACGTCCTACGCTGCGTTTGCCTAGCCGTGGTCTCCACTCGAGCACTTTTCGACCCCATCTACCATCTGCTCTGCGTGCAATGTGGCCTGTCCATTGCTACTTCAGCTCACTAATCCGGAGGGCTACGTCAGTAACTTTAGTTCGCCTACAGATCTCCTCATTTCTGATTCGATCACGCAGAGAAACTCCGAGCATAGCTCTCTCCATAGCTCTTTGAGCGACTCTGAGTTTAGAGATGAGGCCGATGGTGAAGGACCACGTCGTTTCGGCGCCGTAAGTCATCACTGGTAACACACATTGATTGTAGACTTTCGTTTTAAGGCACTGAGGTATGTCGGACGAAAAGACATCGCGTAGTTTCCCGAACGCTGCCCAACCGAGTTGGATTCGGCGGTTGACCTCTTTCTCGAAGTTGGACCTACCTAATTGGACTACTTGTTCTAGATAGATGTACGAGTCAACAACTTAGAGTACCGAGTTTTCAACAGAAACCGGGGTGGGCACAACATTGGCATTTGACATAACTTTCGTCTTATCCATGTTCATTTTCAAGCCCACCCGTTGAGAAACTCGATAAAGGTCATCGAGCATTTTGCTGAGTTCCTCCATCGACTCTGCCATGACTACGATGTAGCAAACCGAAGGTGAGTGATGTTTTCGCCTTTCACATTGATGCCAAGTCCTTGCCATTCCAGGAGCTTAAAGGCATCTTCCATTGCGGCAGTAAACAGTTTCGGAGATATAACATCTCCCTGCATTATGCCTCTTCGCAACGGAATAGCCTTCGTAGTCTGCTCCTGTACTCGGACCGACATTGTGGCGTTGCTATACAAACACTTCAACACTTCGATGTACCGATAGTCAATGTGGCATCGCTGAAGAGACTCAAGCACTGCCCTTATTTCTACCGAATCGAAGGCTTTTTCATAGTCCACAAACGTTAAGCATAATGGCAAGTTATACTCCTCGGTCTTCTGTATAATTTGTCGCAGCGTATGTATGTGGTCTGTGGCCTCGGTAGTAATGTACTATAACTTCTCTGGAATATCGGAAAGAGTCTGCATATTAAATACAAACCTAGAAAACCAGCATTTCGCAATTATTAAAAATAGGCGACCTATTTTGCTTTAAATATGGACTAGACGTTATTTTATGCTTTCGATATTCAAGAAAATAGATATTCTCACAGTAGTTTCATAATGCAAACATTTTCTGTGGACAAAATCGACGATAATTCTGAATGTTTATAGTTAAATAGGCAATATTCGAAGCACTGTTTTATAAACATTTCGCATTCTTTTTCTTTCCAGTAAATAATATTAGAAACCTTAGTGTAATGTAATATTTTAACTCCAGCCATTTTGCCGAGAGAGCTCGAATAAAGAAATTACGTTAGACCGAATAAAAAAATCGAACAGAGAGCTCAGGAGGACTTCTAAACATAACAACAAAATTGATTTAAAAAATCCTTAAAGCATGGGCATCGTAACAAAAAACAAGCCTTCCAGTGCCAACAATAAAAATAACCAACTATGAAAATGTTTATTTATTTATTTAAACTTTATTGCACGATACAAAAGAGTACAAATGGCGAACTTAACGCCTTAAGGCATTCTCTACCAGTCAACCATTGGGCTAAACAGAAAGCTTTGGTTTGGTGCAGGATTCAAACTTTTGTGATATTGATTCTTTAATCAAGTCAATTATGATTTTATATAAATACAATACTTGTACTTACACAAATACAAAATTTAAATACTTATTATATATCATAATACATATTTACATACATACATATACATATGTATATCTGTACCTGGTGCGAGACAAGACACAACACTTAGTCGCGAATATTTTCGAACAAATGCTTACGCAACATATTTTTAAATGAGTTTTTGCTTTGAGCTTATTGTCTGATGGGCAGAGGGAGAGCATTCCACAGCCAAATTTATTGGCAGGTGAAATGTTACTTCGTCATTAGGTCAAAAAATTTAAAAAACTGATGCTTTGGTGAACGAGCTATAATTGATGATCAACGAACTTACCAAGTGAAATTCGATCACAATTATGTGAGCAAATTCATTCGACGCGATTTATGGTTTACATATTGTAGTAGCGCACTGACCGCCACGTTCGAATCATTTTGTTTGCAGTATTAATGTTGAGAATTTATTTCACTTTATGTTATAAGTGGGTAGGGTGACGTTAGATAAAACTGTCAACAACTTCCTTTAATATTGCGGTGGGTTGTTTTAAATCGCGTCGAATGAAGTTGCTCACATAATTATGATCGAACTTAACTTGGTAAGTTCGTTTGATCATCAGTTATATTTCACAACTTCATTCTTTTCGATTTAAGGTTTACATATTGTAGGATGTTTAGAGCACAAATGTGAAATAATTCTCAAACAATGCAGAGACGAAACGTAAAATGAACAGTGAAGGTACTCTGAGAACAGCAAATCTTTTATTAATTAGGTAAGTTTAAAATAAACAAAAGAGTTTTAAATCTTATTTTGATTTATTTAACATTATTCTTATCATGGTTATTATAAAATGTATTCATCATTTTTATTTTACAGGTTATTTGACGATGACGACAAATATCTTAGCAAATTGATTGCAATCATCTACAAGTTGTTTATTATGAAACTTGGCAGAAATAAAAGAAAAATCGCTCCAACTGGCAGTTTTGCGTATGTCTACATTGACAACGAATTTGTTGGCTATACCTACATAGAAGTGGCAGAATGTCGAGTGCTATGTGCAGTGAAAATTTATATGTTGATACCACTATTGTGAAATCCAGCGACTCAATGTCTGCGATGAGTCTTTGGCATGCGTTTTTTTTGTAACTGATAAATAAAGTGTGTTTGTTGAAACCGCAAAATGAATTAGTTATTATTGAGATGACAAAGTTCTGATTTTTTGTTAAAAAATGGAAGTTAAGATCGGTTGTGTACAATTCCGCTGAGATTTTTTTATTATAAATCACGAAAGTACAACTTGTGTCAATATTTTGTGTTCGGATCAATAAAAAGATTTGTACGCAGTGTGCGGTAGCTAAGGCCAAAAAAATAAGTGTTTTTAGATCTTCATTAGGCCATTTACGCGTCAAAAAATTTAGCATCATGCTAGAATCCCACGATATATTATAGTTTGGTGCCGTAGAATATTATTTAAAAAAATCCATTCATAAAACGCTTTATTTTTCATCATATATCTGTTTTTTCCAATAATGACAGCGCATATCTATAATTATTAATAGTTCCATATTTGGCACCTGAACCAAATACCTTAACAATATTCGCAGAAATATTTCCAAAATCATAGTCAATCGATTTACAGTATTTAAGCAAAGATTGTGGATACCCGTTGTATTATTTATAAGTACTGTCGCTTAATGATTATCCATTTAATCCATTATTTCAATAGATCTTCAGCGCAACGCGCTTTTTTAATAGTGTTTTCCTGATAATTTCTCGACAGTTTTGTGAAGACTGTGGGTCTAAAAGAAGATTTCAATAAATATATATTTGGATGGAATTGTATGGATTCTGAAACCTTTAACTTTTTAAAGAATGGGAGCCAAGGTTGTGTTGGCTAATGCATTGTTTAAATTAAAACGAATGAATGTAAATGCATAAAAAGTTTTTAAACTGCTTGCAAATAAATCTACTTTCGGTTCACCAAGTATTTATTTTATTTGTTTATAGGCAAAATAACCCAACTCCCATACAGTCGCTAAATTGTCTCATCAGCTTGTATATTGTCCTTAGTGTTTATGTATGAAGCAAAAAACATAATTTCACAGTCGTGTATATATTGTGGGCAAAAACTTTTCTTAAGCCAAAACGTGCTACTTTTATTTTCAAATTATTAATGGGACATCTTAGTTCCATATCTTTCCCGTAACAGTGTGCTTCTTTACCAACATTGAAAGCTCCCCAGTAGTCATACAAATGGGTCTCCCTCGAGATCCCTAACATCGTTTGTCCTAAAATCACTTGCCCGAACTGTTTTGCGCTAATGGGCATTTACCCTATCGATCAGTTGCAATAACACTCATTTTCCATAATGTAATGATTGCCCTAAAACTCACTTGCCCAAATCATTTTTTACCATAACTGTTAAAAACCCTAATGTTATTTGGCATATTCTTCGAAATCCCTAATAACGTTACACCTCATGTCATTTAGCCTAAATGTTGTTTTCCTAAGAGACAGAAGCCCTAGCGAACAATAACAATAACAATATTTATTCATAATATCGGTAATGGTAGCACACTTTTTTTTAATTAATTTAGCGTGCATAATACGCTAAAATAAGCCTGTTTTGTAGGAAAAACTTTTCCCCAAAATCAAATATTGCCGAGATATTCGACCTCAAATATAAAAAAAAATTGGTTTTGGTCAATATTACGATGAATGTCGTGTTATTCTGATACCTATTTATTCAAGAATACATCACAAATAATGGGGACTAAATCTGCAGTGAGCGAGCGAAGCGATCGAACAAAACCTTCCGGGGCAGATCCGACTCGGATAGGTTAGGTTAGAAGTCTTCGAGGTTATTTTTTTGTTGCAACCCAGAAAACTATTCCCTGAAATCAAAAATGGCCAAGATATTCGACCTAAAATTTAAAAAAAAAGTTGGTTTCTGTCAAAATAACGATGAATGTTAAATAGTGGGGACTAAATCTGACTTAATTTGAGTACAAATATAGGATAAACTACAATAGGCCATACAAAGTTAGGAAATACGATTATCAATCATTAGGCTTACTGACAATTATGATACATGACTATTATTGTATATAACGTTAGGATAAATAATTGATATGGAAAATGATGATTAGGATATAACGCATTAGGGAAAACAAAAATCATCCATACGATATTAGGAAAATTAAAGATATGGCATATGAACGTTAGGACAAATGATCATTCGGACATAAAACGTTAGTGAATTCAAGAACAGGTCAAAAAACGTTAGGGATCCAGATATAGATCCCATACAAATTATGAAAAAAAAAGCTGCACTTTTAGATGGAAGCAAGCCGCTTTGCACGGTGATAGTATAGACACAAGTAAGTTTTTTTTCCGAAGATATCAAAGTTTCGTCACGTCCCTTTGGAGGCCGAGTCAATGCGAGGCCGTACCTATACGAAAATGAAAAAAATCCTTATTATTTTTAGATCGTCCGATTTCGATGAAACGTATGTCAATTGAAAGATTTTTATTAATTATAAAAACAAATAAAAAAATAAAAATTGCTAATTTAAAAAGTGAGAAAAAATTAAAATATTTGAATTTTCGTATTACAATGAACAATTTCAAAGAATGACAGGCAAAACGTACAATATTAATATAATAGTTTTTGTTATTAAAGACAGATACATTACTAGTTGTTAACTAAAAACCGCATCGAAATCGGATTAGTAGTGTTTAAGATACAAGTTGCTGAAGTTGGCTTAGTTTCGTTGATATGACCGCTTTTAAATGAATTATGCGATGGACAACACAAACGCGATTCTACCTATTCTTAATTCCCATACAATATGGATTCCACACAACTGCAGTTGACTACATTCGTAATTCTACACAGTCGATATTTTAACGCAATCGAGATTCTTCCTGTTCGTGATTCTGTACAGTATAGGTTCAACGCAACTGCAGTTTACTACATTCGAAATGCTACACAGTCGATATTTTAACGCAATCTTTACTCTTCCTGTTAGTGATTCTGTACAGTAGTTGTTCAAGGCAACCGCAGTTTTCTATATTCGAAATGCTACAAAATTATTTTCAAACACTAATAGCGTTTTATCCTATGTAATAAGTTAAAGGTCTTTAATTCGTAACAATCTCGTGCTTCACAGACTACACTACGTAGAAGTACAAATTTTTTGGCCGAAACATTGGGCATATTGTTGAATGGCATAATAATCGTAGGCCGAATTATTTTTATGCATACACATATAGAAGTCCTAAAGTATGTTTTTTCGAATATTCTTATGCCGATTTTTAAATTATCTAAAATGTAATATTTACTAATATTTATTGTCATAAAAAATATTTCGCATCATTATTAGAGTGGCTAAAATAACAGCACTAATCTTTTAAACTAACTTAAAGTACATCAATATTAAGTTGTCACGTCTATCCAATGGAATTAGCTATTTGTAGATAACCTGATTGCAGAAAAACGAGAGGGGCAGGACCGATACAGTTAAGTTAGGTTAAAACATTAATCTTAGACATTTCACAATACAAATACTAGGTCTGCTCCAGCTACTAGGAGAAAGCCCAAATAAGGGGGAACGGGGAATTCTTATGCGACATAATATTCGGAACAATACTTTTATGCGTTTCGATATAGACCCGCTCCGATCATAGGAATTAAAAAAATATGACGACTGTGTGTTATGAGCTCCGATCATAGGAATTAAAAAATTATGAGGACTGTGTGTTATGAGTTCTGCTCATAGGAATTAAAATGTATGAACATAAAATGTATGAAGAAAAAAATTATGAAGAGTGATTATTATGTACTCCAATCCGTAGTACAATCGTAAATAGGAATACAAATTTTATGAGAGCCAATATGAACCCGTTAGATACCTTTATATCCTTTCCAAAGACCTTTCTATTGATAGCCCACACGCTTATGTCGAAAAACAAATTGCCTTTTTCATACAATGACATTTGTATGAAAGAGCCAAATTTTTTTCAAGATTTCTTGGTTAATTTCATAGTAAAAGTTGTTCAGTATAACCAACCAAATCACCCCGTTCTAGGTTTTCAGTGGATGGTGTAACATCCTGTATAAAACATGTAGTTACCAGTATGAACCAGCCCTGTTGCAAATATATGGTTGTAGGTTCCGCCCTTGACCCACAAAATGGAAAAATGGAATGGTGCCCGTCCACACAGCCAAGTCGAAGACGCCGGGTAACGGGTGCGAGGCGTTCACGTTTTCAGGCATTACGTACTGGAACAAGATTAATGTGAGCATTTTAGTAAAGAAATCCTACTTTTTTAGAACTATAACTAACGTGAGACTCAAACATATTTAAATATTTATCAAACGGATTACTCACGTAATTTAAGTCGATAATTGCTCGACATGTTTCGATCCCTTTAGAGGATCCTCATCATGGAGTACCCGCGACCAAAGCCCGACGTGTACTGCGGGCTTGCAGGGCAGCGCTGGCGGGGGCGGCGAAGGAGGAGAACTAGCAATTATCGACTTAAATTATGTGAGTAACCCGTTTGATAAATAAGTATTTAAATAAATCCTACTTTGTCGATCCTAGCTATGAAATAACAGGCAGTTTATTTAAATATGGCAAAACGTACCGAAAAACTGTTTTAAATAAAAACTGATTGAACATTATACCAGTAATTGGAGTTCGAGGCCAAAGAAACTACGACAGATGCGTTACTGTCAAGTCTGTCAAAGTCTCTTATGTCATTGTCAAATAAAGGTTTCAGGTTTCGACAACCTTTTTGCCGTTTAATTTATTTATTTAAAATAATTCCTAATAAAATCATTACATACCCTGGCAATGTTTGTACACCTTTTTGTTTAATGTACACATTCAAAAGCGTTGCAATTCCAACCATCAATGTTTTTTATGTTTTGTACAGTCGAAGACAAAATAAGGGGTATACAAAAACGTTCAAAAATATGTCCCAGTGCACTCTAATTCTGTGTAATAAGAACGTCGTAACATATTTATGAACGGATTCTTTCGATACTTCTTTTTGCACTTGACTGTACATACCTACATATTAATGACAACTTGATTGTAACTAGCGACAGCTGGTTTCACAATAATGTATGGAGATGTAGATTTTGTGGCAACTTTTTCAAAGATGGTCCCATAGTAAAACTTGGCTGTAATTATGAGTATGTAGATCCAGAAAATATGTATCATTGTGAAAGATTTCGCCCAGTATATTTTATTTGGAATTTAGTTTTATGATGATGGGGTGTATGGCGAAGCTAAAATCTTAAAAGCTTTTTGAATCGAGTCACCATTGCTGACATTAATTTGTTGTCATAAGACAACAACGCCATTAAACCGGATGTCTACAGTTAGTACTAACACATAATTATAATTATAAAATTATAATTATATTTGCTGATTATTTACTGGTCGCTCAAAACAGTTAAACTTTCGCTGATCTCATACAAACTATACTCAAAGCATACAAATCAAAAATTTACACTCCACAAAAATTTTAAAATTTGAGCAGCATACTCATGCTTAAATGAGTAGGCCATATTGAAAATCTATAGTTAAAGCCATGAAAACTCAAACCAGCTTCTTCTTCTTATGGTGCTATATCCTATCGGATGTCAGCGATCATCATGTGAAAATTTTCTCTATTCGTTGCCGTTCTGGAAAGAGTGGCGGTGTCCTTAGTGTTGGTCCAGTCCCTAATGTTTTTAGTCCAAGTTGTTCTAGGTCTTCCTCTTCCCCGCTTTCCTTCTATTTTTCCTTCTATTATGTTTCTGATTATTTCATACTTGCTATTTCTATAGATATGGCCAAAATATGCTGTTTTTCTTTTTTTCAATGTTAGAACTACTTCCATTTTCTTCTGCATTCTGTTAAGCACCTCTTCGTTAGACACCTTATCCACCCAAGATATTTTAAGCATTTTTCGATACAGCCACATTTCGAACGCATTCAGTTTCTCAACTGAGGATTTGTTTAGGGTCCATGCTTCAGTGCCATATGCCAGGATGGACAAAACATAACATTTGACAAGTCTCCATCTCAATTTCATTTTTATGTCCTTGTTTGTGTACAGCTTAGCCATCCTCATAAAGGCACTTCGGGCGATCTCTATCCTTGTACGTATCTCCATCTCTGGATCCCATCTTTCATTTAGCCAGTATCCGAGATATTTGTATTTAGTTACTTTCTCTACTGAAATTCCATTTATTCTTAAGTCTTCATTATCTATATGCTTTTTGCTAATTATCATATACTTGGTTTTTGAAATGTTCATCTTCAGGCCATAGTTGCAGAAATGTGTATTTAACCGATTTAGTAAGATATTTAATTCATTCATATTGTTTGCTATAATCGCCGTATCATCTGCATATCTTAAATTGTTTATTATCTTGCCATTGATTTTGATACCTAATTCTACATTTTCTAATGCTTCTTGAAATATAAATTCCGAGTAAAGATTGAATAAAGATGGAGACAATATACACCCCTGTCGTACACCTTTGCGTATGTTTAGGTCTTTGTGGTTTTCCTGTCCTATTTTTATATGAGCTGTTTGGTTCCAGTACAAATTCTTCAACAGTCTCCTGTCCTTAGTATCTATATCTGTGCGTTGCAAAAGCTCCAGCAGTTTGTCATGCCTTACATTATCGAATGCTTTTTCGAAGTCTATGAAGCAGACGTAAACGTTTTTACTGCATTCCAAACATTTCTGTATTAGTACTTGTATAGACACGAGGGCTTCTCTAGTTCCAAGACCATTGCGGAAACCGAATTGTGTTGGGCCGATGTTGTTCTCTATCTTGCTGAAAGTTCTATTGTGAATTATTTTGAAGAGTATTTTAAGTGCATGACTCATCAAGCTGATTAGCCTGTAGTCACTGCAGTGTTTAGCACTTATTTTTTTCGGGAGAGGTAAGAATGTGGACGTAAGCCAATCTTTAGGGATTGTTCCAGTTTCGTATATGTCATTCAGTAAATCTACCATAACCCCAACATTACTTTCATCTATCAACTTTAATATTTCCGCGCACACTGCGTCAGGTCCCACAGCTTTTCCACTTTTAAGGCCCTTTATAGCTCTCAGTACCTCGGATTTAAGTATCGGTGGCCCTTCCAGATCATCATTTATGTTGTTGTAATTGGACTCCGTTCTATCATCGTTAAAAAGTGCTTCTATATATTGTTCCCATGTCGAGGCTTGTTGTTCTTTGTCAAGGATTAGCTCATTACGGTCGTTATATAATCTACTTGTGATGTGTGTTCTATTCGTATTTGTAAAGTCTTTTATTTTCTTGTGTAAGTTAAGACTGTCATGTTTCGCCTCTAATTTTTCTATTTCTTCACATTTATTTTCCAGATATTTTTCTCTTTCTTTTCTTATTTCTGATCTAATTTTATTGTTAAGTACTCTATATTTTGTGTTATTTGTATTTTTAAACTGCCTTCGTTCGTCCATTAGCTGTAATATTTCTTGTGTTATCCATTCGTTTTTGATAAGGGGCTTTTTAGTGTAACCTAGTTGTGTTTCAGAAGTCCTAATCACAATTTCCTTAATCTTTCCCCATTTATTTTCTACGTCGGAGTCTAAATCTGATTCGGTATTTGCAAGCTTAATTATTTCATTATTTAAATAGCCCCTGGTTCTGTTTTTAGTATCTTCATCTTTCAGTCCTGCAACGTTAAAATTGACCTTTCTTTGAAGCGGTTTCCTGACTTGTTTTAATTTCATTTTTATTTTTGCTACCACCGGATTGTGGTCTGATCCTATATCAGAACCTGGGTAAGTTTTCACATTTATGACAGAATTCCTGAATCTTGAAGGTACGAGTATGAAATCTATCTGATTCCTTATGATGTTTTCTGCGTTGTCCTTTGGGGATGTCCAGGTATACAAGCGCCTTGGAGGGTGCTGGAACCACGTGTTAGTTATAATATGATCATTTTCCTTGCAGAACTGAACCAATCTATCTCCCCTCTCGTTCCTCCTGCCAAGCCCATAATCGCCCACTACTTTTTCCACTGAACCCTTCCCGACTTTAGCGTTGAAGTCACCTATAACTATAAGTATTTCCTGTGACTTAATGCTCTTCTTTATTTCATCTATTTGTTTGTAGAAATCTTCGATTACATCATCGCTTTTGTCAGCAGTCGGAGCATATACTTGAAGTATGCTAATATTGAAGGGTTGAGCGTTGAATTGCAGTAGTATACATCTCTCGGAGTACGGCAGAAAATTATTGACATATTTGGTTAGTTCTTTTTTGACCAGGATTCCAACCCCGTGATGGTGGTCTTTGTCAGCAGCTGGGTTACCCAAGTAGTAAAGTGTGGCCTCGTCTGTATTTGAGATACCATTATCCGACAGTTTTATTTCGCTAAGGCCAAGAATATCCAACCCTAGTCTTGTCATTTCTTTAATGGTATTTTCCAATCTACCTGGTGTTTTGAGGCTCCGCACATTCCATGTAGCTACTTTAAGGCATTTTGTGTTTCTTCCTGTTATTTTCAGCTTCTTCTTCGGTAATAGATTTCACATCAATAGGCCCGGAACCTGAATGACGCCGGATGCTGTCCGGATCGCATTGCTTACTCGTTATAGAATTATATTGACTTTCCATGATGAATGTTCTTGGGACGTTTTAGCCGGTGCAGTGGGGTCCCACGTCCTTCTGCACAGTCCTTTCGATTCTATTGCATTGATGGCTTGTGTTGAATTATTATAATTCGGTTTGATACAGAGAATGCAGATGATGTTTTGTATTTGATGTCCTTTCTGGTTGTCTATTTCTCTATTGTACAGGTAGGGGTGGGATTGTTTATCCTACCTGCCCCCCCATCCGCGTCTGTCGCCGCCCAACTATGTTGCTTGGCTTAACAGGGTTCACCCGGCGACTGCCTTCGGGAAGGTGCGGATTTGGAGTTGAGTTGCAGAGGGTAGAGTTGCCTCTTCTGGCCACTTATGAGTCCCGTACAACCCCTTCGAACCCCAAACCAGCTTAAAATAAAAAAAACGGCCAAGAGCATGTCGGGCCATGCTCAATACAGGGTTCCGCAGTATTCAAAAACGGCTGGGCCGATTACGTTCGAAATAGTTTTATTTTTAAAGTAGTAGTAGTAGTAGTAGTAAAACACTTTATTGTACATAAAAAAAACAAATCGTGACATGATAAATAACTGTTGAAGTACTCTATAAGCCCACTATTCATGATTTTATTAATATTTTTTGGACCTAGGGATCAAAAGTTAGAGGGAGGGACACAATTGTTTTTCTTCTGGAGCGATTATCTCCGAAAATATTGACTTTAGAAAAAACCCTTATTCTTTTTAAGAGACCTATTTAATGATAACCCACACCATAGGATTACATCAAGTAAAAAAAAACATTCCCACTTCACCAGTTTTAGGGTTCCGTAGCCAAAATGGCAAAATCGGAACCCTTATAGATTCGTCATGTCCATCTGTCCGTCTGTCACAGCCTTTTTACTCAGAAACTATAAATGCTACAGTAATAAAATTTGGTAAGGATATGATGTGTGTTGTATGAACCGCTACATAATTATGATACCATGTTGTAAAAAAAATTGGGGGGTCCTTACATGTAATTGAAGGGTACACATTTTTTTTCGATGTACATAAACGTTTGGACTATCAATGTCTTTAAAAATGATATAAAGGTTTCTTTGACAAATTTTTATTTAAGCGACCCGTTTTCGAGACATCAGCTCTTAAAGTCGTAAAAAGCATGTGCCCCCCCCTTCATTTTTTAAACTACGCGGTATGAAATTCTAAAAAAACTGTATAATGCATATTAGTAAACTCTTTCAATGATTTTTAGTTTGATTAAATTATCTCTTATAGTTTTTGAGAAAGGTTGATTTAACTGTAAGTTTTTTACAAGTTTTTATACGAGTATTAACTTCACTTTGCATGTTTACAAATCTTGCAACGAAGAATTGAAACAGTTGCGGTAGACCAATTGAGCGAAAATTTGGTACACTTACGTAAGTTGGATGACAATACATTAATATGGTAACTTGGAACAGGTGGAACTGGTCTGATGGTGGAGTTGAAAGGTATCCATGGTAACACTTGTTCCACTTGTGCAAACCAATTGAGCTGAAGTTTGGTATGCTTTCGTAACTTTGGTGGCAAATTTATAATAATAATAATATCTTGGGACATCTTACACAAATCGACCTAGTCCCACGGTAAGCTCAATTAAGGGTACCAAGTGATGTGGGTACCAAGCGACGATACAATATACTTTTTTTTATTTTTTTTATTTGAAATACTTACTCATGGCCACAGACTAGCCAAGGGCAGAGACGTGGCCTACGATGGAGTGAGTTTGCCCAGAAGGTGCCTATTCACCCTTGACTTGAAGGTTGACGGGTTATATGATCTTGGAAATATAGACGCCGGCAGGGAATTCCACTCCTTGGCAGTACGCATAAGGAAAGAAGACGCAAAGCGCTTTGTGCGAACAAATGGAATATCTACCAAGTAAGGGTGAAACCCGGCCGTGCGTCTAGAATTTCGATGGTAAAATGGGGAGGTGGAATAAGCTCATGAAGCTCTTGAGCACACCCCCCGAAGTGCAATCTGTAGAACACCGACAGACTGGCAACTTTCCGCCGATGGGCTAAAGAGTGTAACCCAGCCATCAGCTTCTTGTCACCAATCATTCTCCTGGCTCTGCGTTCTACTGAGTCTAAAGTAGCGAGTTGGTATTTAGCTGAGCCGTCCCACAGGTGGCTGCAATACTCCGTGCACGATCGGACTTGCGCTTTATATATTGTTAGAAGCTGTCCAGGTGTGAAGTATCGTTTCACCTTGTTCAGGACGCTCAGTTTTTTGGCTGCAGTTTGTGCTTTAGACTCAATAAAGTTGCCAAAGTTGAGGACTGGGCTCAACTCCATGCCGAGGAGATCAAGGCTGCTGGTAATAGGTACAGATGCACCACGGAAAGTAGGAGTCAGGTCAAATGGACTCCGTTTTGCGGAAAACAGACACGCCTGAGTTTTAGCGGGATTGAACGAGACCAAATTGTCTTCTCCCCACTGGGAGATGAGACGAAGGGCCAAATTCACCCGCTCGACCATGGCCTCTCGCTGTGTACGCGTGTCGTCCCTGCTGTCCCCTGCACCAACTAGATATCTCTCAACAACCGCGCTGTCATCTGCATAGCCGACAATGCTGGGATGCAGCATGTCGTTTATGTGCAGCAGGAAAAGGGTTGCTGAGAGTACAGACCCCTGAGGAACACCGGCGTCAATGGCCATGAAGTCCGAAGAGCAGCCATCAATGACTACTCTGATCGACCGTTCAGTCAAGAAGTCAGACAGCCAGCTACAGAAGTCAGCAGGGATGCCGTATGCAGGAAGCTTGCTCAGGAGACTTGCGTGCCAAACCCTGTCAAAAGCCTTCGAGATGTCCAGTGAAACAGCAAGGGCTTCACCGTTCCTCTCGATGGCTTCGCCGCAGCAGTGCGTGACATATGCTAAAAGATCCCCAGTCGACCGACCTTGGCGAAAGCCATATTGACGGTCACTGAGCAGATCATTTGCTTCGAGATATGCCAGCAACTTGCCGTTAAGTACCCTTTCCATGACTTTGCAGAGCATGGAGGTAATGGCGATTGGTCGGTAATTGCGGGGATCAGCACGACCACCCTTCTTGGGTACGGGCTGGACATTCGCAAGCATCCAGGACCTTGGCACCGTTCTAGTTTTTAGAAAGAGGCGGTACAGGCGTGTCAATATAGGAGACAACTCGGGCGCACACTGCTTTAACACACGTGCAGGTATACCGTCTGGCCCACTGGCCTTGTTCACGTCTAGATCATGCAGAGCTCGGTGTACCTCTTTTTGGCGTATCGCAATTCTTTGCATAGAGGAACTGCATTGAGGTAGCGTAGGTGGAAGTTTTGATCCTGCGTCCAGACGTGAATTGCTCGCAAATAGAGAAGCAAACAAGTTCGCTTTCTCTATCGCGGAGTGGGCCAGCGTACCATCAGGTTTCTGCAGAGGTGGCAGTGAGGGATGGCAGAAGTTAGATTCGACCGCTTTCGACAGGGATCAGAATCGCTTGCTACCAGGAGGGTAGGAGGCGAGTTTTGCCCCTATACGACTGACGTGGTCGAATTGAGCCTTACGTAACACCCGTTTGCAGGACTTGGCAGCTGAATTAAAGGCTTTCTTCTTCGCATGAACCCTCTGTGCTCCGGCTTTAGAGTCGCGGGCTGCTACTCAAGCCTGGTATGCGGACAGCTTAAGGGTTTGAGCCTTAGTGCAATCCGAATTGTACCAAGCTTGGGCTCTGTGTTCAAGCGATATGTCGGAAAACGGAATAAAGTATTCCATTCCCTGCTGAATCACATCCGCGACAGCGTCCGCAGAACACGAGGGGTCATCTGAAGAAAAACAGACCTGCTGCCAAGGGAAAGATGCAAAGAAATGCCGCATCTCATCCCAGTCTGCACACTCGTATCGCCATACTCTCCTTGTGCCCCTAGGGCAGAGATCTGGAGGAGAGTAAATCGACACAGATTTCACCAGACAGTGGTCGGATGATCCCAGCGGAGCTGATACCGAAACCGAGTGCCTGTCTGGATCAGTTGTCAGCAGAAGGTCTAGGCAATTGGGTGTTTGACCTGCAACATCGGGTACCCGCGTCGCAACTTTTACCAGCTGGGTGAGGTTAAGCGATACAGCAAATTTGCGCGCTTCCCTCCCGGCGAGGTTAGATTTCTCGTACGGGAACAACCACTCTTCGTGGTGGGCGTTGAAGTCCCCGAGAAATATAAGTTGGGCCGCAGGGTATCGTTGTTGGGCTCTATCAGCCATCTCTGTAAGGTGGTGGAAGAGCTTTGTTGTCTCCTGGTTTTCGCTATGCAAACGGTAGACACAGGAATACAGAGCTTTCTCTGTGCCTGTGTCACCCATTGTCCACAGAGTAGAGAACCCAGCAATATATAATAGACAGATACATATAAATATTTAAATACATAGACAGCCACGACCAAGGAACAAATATTTGTGTTAAATAAGTACACAAATAACGCCCTTGCCGGGATTCGAACCCGGAACCTCCAGCTTCCACTACCAACTAGGCTACGGAGGCTGACAATAAGGTACCATAGACCTGAATTGATCTGATGAGGAGTTGGAAGGTATTCATAGGAACACTTGTTTCCGTGGACCAATTGAGCTGAAATTTGGTATGCATTCGTAACTTCGGTGGCAAATTTAAAATAAGGTATCATAAGGCACTGGTCTCACCGCGAGCTACTAAGCTATGAACGAATGCATTGAGATACAATTTCGATTTAATTGTGTTAGTTTTTTTTACTTGTTCAAAATCTGTCCAAATTTCATTCCGCATACGTTTGTCAGTCTAAAAGAAGGCACGTTTATAAAAACGACACAAACGGTTAAATCTGCTGAGATCTAAGTAGGCAGATTTAACCGATAGTTACATATTATAGTATATTATAGGGAACAGAGAAGATGTATCTAATTATAGACCAATATCGACTAACGCCTATATCTAAAATACTGGAAAAGCTTATAAATACGAGACTTGTGAATCATCTCAACAAATTTAATCTTTTATCGCAGTCACAATATGGTTTCAGACAAGGTATATCAACAGAAGACGCGATCACTGACATTTCATCATTTATAATAAATGAAGTAGACGCAAACAAAAAATGTATAGCTGTGTTTTTAGACCTCAAAAAAGGCTTTTGATACCATATCTGTTCCCATCCTTGTTGACGCACTGGAAAACATCGGTATAAGGAGTGTCCCTCTAGATTTATTTCGTAGCTATCTCCTAAATCGGAAGCAAAGGGTTAAATTAGGAAATTATATAATCGAAGAGCACAATGTCTCCTACGGCGTCTCACAAGGTAACGTCCTCGGTCCTATGTTATTTCTAATATACATAAACAAACTCTGTAGTATGTCCATTAACGCCGCCAAAATATACACATATGCTGACGTCACTGCCATAGTGTTCTCCGGAAATACATGGGAAGAAGTACACTCACTGACAGAACAGGGACTGTCAAAGATTGCAAGATGGCTTCACGATAATTTACTTACCCTAAACACGAGTAAGACTAACTATATTATCTGTTTTACTAAATACAACCAGGGAACGAGTTTACAATAAAGATCGGGTTATTCGTGGATCGTCTAGAACGCAAAATGAATAATTTGTTGTTTAGCCTAAACTGCAGTTTACTCAACGTGCAATCGGTCTAAATCTCAAATTGACTAAAACGCAAAATGCCTACTTCGTATACTGCCTTCATAGCACTATGACTAAAACGCAAAATGTCTGAACAGTTGAGTGCTAAAGTTTAAAGATACAGAATCAAAAGATAAACCAGATGGCGTGGGTCATTAGTTATTAATCACCAATATTGATGATTCTTTTTCAGATAATAAGTAGAAAATATATTTTTTTGCATACAGAGGGTAGGAACTGGTCTACAACGCAAAACGTCTACAGTATTTTTTTCGTTTTATCATAACTTTGAAGAGATATCGACGGAGCCCCGCTTACGCGGCGCTTACTCGGGGCTCCTATTCTGTGCAGTTTGGCCTTGGGCCATTTGCAGATACCTAACGAACCTAACCTACGTATACCTAGTGACTGTTTGTGACTGTACTTGCAAAAACAAAAGACAAAAGTAGGCAAAATGCGTTCTTGTCGTTCTGCGTGTTGGGTAATTTGCTTTCAAGTCGATCTAAGGTTTTGGCATAATGCTCGATGGTGAAATTGCAATGTAGGCAAAACAACACACTTGTCATTTTGCGTCCTCGACGATCCGCGAATAACCGTAAAGATCCACACTTGTCAAAACTATACTAAAACTGACTGCTTATGTACAGCAACAGATAAAGTCGAGCGCATTAAATATTTAGGTGTTATGTTGGATCCGCGGTTGACCTGGTACTCTCATACGGAATGCATTATGACAAGAGTCAGAAAACTTATCTGGATTTTTAAAATATTAAGGCATGTGGCTATGAAGGACTTATTAATCAGGTATACGTTTCACTGGCTCAGTCTGTGATGACTTATTGTATTACCGTGTGGGGTGGTGCTAGTAAAACGAAATTCTTAGAACTTGAGAGAGCACAAAGGTCGTATTCATATTATTGAAAGTTATGTACCTACTATAAACCTTACATATTTCCTACCGCTGACTTATACAGGGTGTTTGGTTAGCGGTGTCGGAGCTTTTAAGGACTTAAACTACAATCAATTTTATCGATAAATTACCATACAATTTTTTTTTGTGCCAACGATAATTAAATGGCGGCCATTTTAAAATTTCAAATAGACGAATACGGGTGCACGTGATATTTCTGGAATTATACGTTTGTTTTCGGTCCTATCCTTGCAAAAAAATTACAAATAATAATAATAAATAAATAAATAAATATCTTGGGACATCTTACACAAATCGACCTAGTCCCACGGTAAGCTCAATTAAGGCTTGTGATGTGGGTACCAGGCGACGATATATGTATATAATAGATAGATACATATAGATACTTAAATACATAGACAGCCATGACCAAGGAACAAACATTTGTGATAAATAAATACACAAAGAATGCCCTCGCCGGGATTCGAACCCGGAACCTCCAGCTTCGTAGGCAGGGTCACTACTAGGGCTCGCGGTCGTGTCCGGGTTTCGTGTCAACGTTTCTCATACCCGTGTTCGTGTTACACGTACACGGGTTTCTGACCCGATTTACACGGGTAATTAAAGTCCGTGTAAATAATACCCGTCTGCACGGGTACACGGGTACATGGACTTTAATTACCCGCGGGTTCGGGGACGTCCTTGACGAGAAGCCGTGTATGCATGGAAAGTCTGCTTTTTAAGGGTAAAGTTATGTACCGAAGGATGGGTCGTGAGACTTAAGACCTATAGTACAAATGGATAGATAAGCGGAAGGCTAATTGTGTCAAAAAGACCTTATTGCGTAACAGATAGAGTCGAAATTTATAAAAACAAATAAAAGTTATATCGGCTGACCTTTTGTGAACACGTTTGTTTTGTAGTGTCGAACGAAGCTGCAGGTTACATTCAATAATAGACCTTATTTGCATATGCTCAAATTATTTCGAACCAGTTCGGTTCGGTCTTAATGATATGATGATGAATGAAATGATGGTATTCAAATTCATATTATAGAACCCAAATCAGTGCATTTCAAGATCAAATTCAGTCACGGCACAGCGCAACAAAGAATGTTACCCATGGTATTATGACGGGCGTCAACAGTTCATAAGATGCAGGGAAGTACTGTCGAACATGCCGTGGTTTATGTAGGTTCGAAACTCTTCGCTGCTGGACAAGCTCGAATCTGTGAGTAGAGTTCAGTCTTTAGACGGTCTACAGATTGAAGAATTAGATTGCACAAAATGAACTGAAAAGAGACCTTGCAACAATGAAGTGTTAATGGAAATGGATAGACTGAGGTATTCCTCAGTCTATCCATTTCCCATTAACGAATCACAAAAGGGCTGAGTTAAGCTGATGAATAATATTATAGATGTGTCGTCAGCAAAAGTATGATAAATGTATAAACTAACATTATCCATATAAAAATTATTTATATTCTATCTAGATTGAAAGCTTGTCAAGCATTTGTTTTGGCCTCGACTGCAACAAAAGCTTAATTTCTAAAAAATGTAAATAAACTGCTGTATAGGTGAAAAACTTAAGAAAGTCACCTGTTGTACGTGTGAGTGACGTATTCGAATAGAGAACACATATTTGAAATTAGTAACACAAACAAAACAAATGCCTATTCGAACACGTGACTCACACATACAACAGGTGACTTTATTAAGTTTTTCACCTATAAATGAAAAAACCATGGATTTTATGAATGTCATGGTCATGGTTTATTCTCTTCTTTATGGTTTATTATAAAAGCTTGTGTTTAAAAAAAATATTTGATAAATTCATAATAGTACGGAATCCTTCGCGCGCGAGTCCGACTCGCACTTAGCCGGTTTTTTCTAGTTTTTATTGTACCACTTTGTTGGCATGATTAATATGTATGCAAATTGCAGATTTCTAGTATTAACGGCCACTGCATGAGCTATGCTGCGGAGTGCGGACAGACGGACATGGCCAAACTATAAGGGTCCCATATTTTAAAGACAAACGGGTCTTAATCGCGTAAACTTACGTTTAATTATATCCTGACGTTTCGGGCATGACCTTACACCCGTGGTCGCAAGCAGACTGGCGATAGAATGTATCAACACCTTCGAGCTGCGCGGGTTTTTCGAACTACCCTGTGGCACCGGTTTTAGCAAATATCTGGATGGAGCATTTCGAGGCCAGCATAGATCTGCAACCATGGGCAGTGAAATTATGGAAGCGATATGTCGATGATGTCTTCTGCGTTTTGAGAGGTGGCAAGCATGAAGTTGAGCAATTACTCCAGTATCTCAATTCCATTCATACTAAAGTCAGATTCACATATGAATTGGAATCGGAGCGCAGTTTGCCTTTTCTGGACGTAAAGGTGATAGGTCGAGATGATGGTTCTTTGGCGCACACTGTCTATAGGAAGCCCACACACACAGACAGGTATTTGAACGCTCTGTCTGACCACCACCCCCGGCAGCTTCAGTCCGTGGTTAATTCTCTGAAGAACAGAGCACATGACCTTTGTGACCCTGAATTTCTAGAAATTGAGATGTCGCACGTTCAGGAGGTTCTGAAGAGAAATGGCTACATAATGAAAAGACGGCAACCCAGACGAACACCGAGGAAGAAACATCCAGATGTTGCAAGGCGACCAGCATTTTTGCCTTATGTCAGGGGTGTAACGGACAAAATAGGTACGCTTTTGGATAAGTATTCCATACCAACCGTTTATACGTACATGCCGTTATCAAAGGTGGCAGGGCATCTAAGGTCGCCTAAGGATGTTTTACCTTACCACACACCGGGCGTTTATAATTTTTTTTTTTTTATACCACGTCGGTGGCAAACAAGCATACGGCCCGCCTGATGGAAAGCAGTCACCGTAGCCTATGGGCGCTTGCAACCCCAGGGGTGTCACATGCGCGTTGCCGACCCAATAAGAACTTGTACACTCCTCTTTTGAAGAACCCCATACTGTAGTCCAACGGGAAAACCTCGGCAGGGAGCTCATTCCACAGACGGACCGTCCGCGGGAGGAAGTTCCTCTGAAACCGCACGGTGCGCGACCATTTAGGTTGCAAGGTGTGAGGATGAGCGCCCAGTCGGTGGCGAGCGGTGCGATGATGAAAAGTGGACGTTGGCATCATGTCGAACAGTTCTTCAGAGCACAACCCATTGTACAGACGATAGAACACACATAAGGAGGCGAAGTCTCTCCTTAGACTTAAGGGTTCAATACCACCTGTGAGTCTGGGATCGTCGACTATTCGGACAGCTCGTCTCTGAACCGAGTCAAAGGGTGCAAGCTGGTATACAGGTGCTCCTGCCCAGAGGTGACAGCAATACTCCATATGGGGTCTGACTTGCGACTTATATAACAGAAGTCTTTGCCCCGGAGTAAAGTATCCCCTCGCTTTATTGAGCACCCCGAGCTTTTTGGATGCCAGCGTAGCTTTTCCCTCTAGGTGACATCGGAATTGGACGTCGTTGGAAATGTCGACTCCGAGGATCCCAATACTCCCTGACATGGTAAGAGCTGTGTCTTGGAACTTTGGAGCCACAGTAAATGGGGTTTTTTTAGCGGTAAACGCGCAAACTTGTGTCTTTGTGGGGTTGAACCTGACTAGGTTATCCCGACCCCATAACGAGACTCTAGATAAAGTGTTCTCGATGTCAGACACAAGTTTTCCGCGACTTTCCAGTACCACAGAGCGAGGGATATTAGCACGGCCTGTGTAAAAAGTATCCCCAGTACTGTCATCCGCATAGCAATGGAGGTCGCCGATAGACAACATGTCATTGATATGCAGAAGGAACAGCGTTGGGGATAGCACAGAGCCTTGCGGGACGCCAGCGTTTATGTCCATGCTATCAGAGCAGCTACCGTCTACTACGGCACGAATGCGTCTGCCGGACAAAAAGCTAGCAATCCATCTGCATAATCCCTCGGGCAGTCCATAAGATGGCAACTTCGACAAAAGGCCCCTATGCCAGACCCGATCGAACGCCTTCGCTATATCTAGGCTGACTGCCAAAGCCTCGCCTTGACTCTCAATGGCTGATGCCCAGCGGTGAGTGAGGTACACTAGAAGATCACCGGTAGAGCGACCGTGGCGAAAGCCATACTGGCGGTCGCTTATAAGATCGTGTTCTTCTAGGTAACCAAGGAGCTTAGCGTTAACTATACGCTCCATGACCTTAGAGAGAAGGGAGGTGATAGCGATAGGCCTATAATTCGATGGATCCGATCTGTCACCCTTTTTTGGAACAGGGTGCACAAGGGCCGTCTTCCACGAAGATGGAACTTCCCGTTTGATACTGGAAAGAGCGAAGAGACGCGTTAACACAGGACACAACTCAGGAGCACAACGTTTAAGCACCACTGCAGGTATGCCGTCTGGCCCGCTCGACTTGTGAACGTTTAACGACAGCAACTCCCGCCGAACATCTTTCTGGGAGATGCGAATTTCTGGCATGGAGTGTGCGCACCGCGGGATGGTAGGCGGTATAATGCTGCCGTCATCGCTCACAGTCGAGTTCGAGGCAAAAAGAGCACCTAGAAGATCGGCTTTCTCTTTTGCACTATGGACCAGATTACCGTCAGCATTTCGCAGTGGTGGCAGGGACGACCGACAAAAGTTTCCCTCGGCAGCTTTGGCAAGTGACCAGAAGGCCCTACTCCCGGAAGGGTGGCCTGCAAGCTTCTCGCCAAATCTGCCGACAAAATCAAATTTTGCTCTGGCAACAGCTCTTTTGCAGGACCTCGAGGCAGCATTCAGTCTGCGTTTCGCATCAGAGACGTTCGGATCCTTATCAGTTACGGCCTTGGTCCAAGCCCTGTAAGCAGCCTGCTTTTGAACCGCAGCTTCTTTACAGGGCCGGTTAAACCAAGGCCGCTTCTTTGCTCCTGTAGCGATTAGTGAGTTGGGAATGAAACAGTCCATTCCCAGCTGTATCGTCTCGGCGACATTAGTCGCACAGGAGTCGGGATCATCCGATGCGAAACAGAGCTGCCTCCAAGGGTACGAAGCGTAGAATTCACGCAATCCGTCCCAATCTGCTGACCCGTACTGCCAAACGCGACGAGTAGTAGTAGGTCGCGGTGGTTCTCGCTGCGCGCAAGGCGAATTTGTCCGGATAAGGCAGTGATCGGACGAGCCGAGAGGTGCATTTACTGCGATGGTGTATCCGTCCGGATGCGTGGTCAACAGAAGGTCAAGCAAGGAGCTCGTATGGTCCTCGATATCTGGTATTCTCGTGGGAGAACGTACCAGTTGTGAGAGCCCATAGGCCAGAGAAAATTCGTGAGCAGACCTTCCCGCAAAGTCGGTGGACCGGGAGCCCAGCCACTCAACGTGGTGGGCATTAAAGTCCCCCAAAATCACCAGCTCCGCGGATGGGTACTGCTCAAGCACTCTGTCGGATGTCGACTGTATGTGCTCGAAGAGTCGGGTTGTCTCTGTGTTGCCACTGTGAGACCTGTAAAGGCACGCGTAGACTCTGGTGTGGCCGCCGTAGTCCACACGCACCCACAAAACTGACAGGTCCCTGTCTTCAAAGGCAAGAAGACGACGACAGCATACATCCTGCCGGGCGTACATACATACACCGGCGTGTCTCACGAACTTATGTTCGAGTGTATAGCCGGGGTACAATAGGTACGATATATCCGCCGGGCAGGATATTTGCGTCTCCGTGAGGAAAAGTATGGTCGGCTGCGCAGTTTCCAGGTGGCAGTGGACTGCGTTTAGGTTAGAGTGGATACCCCTGATGTTGCAGTAGTCCACTTGTGTGGATGGAGATGCCGCTGATAGTCCAAACTTTTTCTGTTTTCGCGCCATTATAGTGGATGTACTTAATCCTAAGAAGGGTTCGGAGTGCCGACGACTCAAGGGACAAACAAACGGAACAAATCTGGCAGGGGACAGCGCAGGTAGTGCGGTCTGCAGGCACGGCGTACGGAAGGGCCCCCGGTCCCCCCCTGTGGCAGCGGCCGGGTCCACTCCGGTCTCCTCCTCCGGCACGGCCACTACTCCAGGGATTTTGCGCAGGTTGGCGGTTCAGCCTCCCAGGGCGGAGATTACGTGGTTCCTGGGTTCGGGAACCCTACTGACCTACGGGCGGCCAGCGGTCAGCCGTTTCACCGGGTCTCCCTGATAGCCGCACCTGCATGCCGCGCCAACACAGGCCGAAGCCAGTATTGTCATTTCCGTAGGTCCCCCCGTCGGCAGCACTCCGCACCCTCGTTGAGCCTGGCTACCTTACTCACCAGCAGGAACACAACACTATGTGTAGGGGATAGTGTTATTTGGCTGCGGTTTTCTGTAAGGCGGAGGTACTTCCCCAGTTGGGCTCTGCTCTAGATAAGAGCGAGATGGCATCCGCTGTGCTGTGCCCTACCACACAAAGCGGGATGTCATTCGCTATGCCCTACCTCAACTAAAATCGATTGTAGCTGTGGTAGTTCCTATATTGGGGAAACCAAACGCACCATAGCGGAAAGGGTCAAGGAACATATCACGGCTGTTAAAAAGCGTCAAACGAATAAGTCTGCTATGGCCGAGCATTTGTTGAAGTCCGGACCTAACCACTGGATTGAGCTCCATAACCCGAAAGTCCTCTCAACCGAGCGTATACATCATAGCCGAAAAGTACGTGAAGCTATTGAAATTAAGAAACATCGGAATTTTAATCAAAATGAGGGGCAAGGAATCTCATCCGCGTGGAATCCCGTGATTTACAAATGTAAGCGTGGTGAAACATCCATTTAAAGCCATTGGATGTTGTGAGTGTTGTGTGTAGGCCTAGTGACAACCCTAGCCTAGAAGTGAATAATCAAGATCAAGTGCGGGTAGTTCGAAAAACCCGCGCAGCTCGAAGGTGTTGATACATTCTCTCGCCAGTCTGCCTGCGACCACGGGTGTAACGTCATGCCCATGCCCGAAACGTCAGGATATAATTAAACGTAAGTTTACGCGATTAAGACCCGTTTGTCTTTAAAATATGAGTGATAATCGTGAAAGTTTAAATCAATATAAGGGTCTCGATTTTGCCATTTTGGCTACTGAACCTATATATGGGAGATTTTCATATTTTCATTCATTGATGTACTGCCAAATTGTCGGCTTTTGAGCGAGCTCTAAATGATGCTCGATTACTATGAAAATTGATATACATTACATTTAGGGGACATGTACAATAGGGATGATGACTGTAGTAAAAATAAATTATTTATCATTATGCACGACATAATACACGAAGAGATTATTACTGAGATGTAGATTGCAGTAATTTTTGTACAGAATTTCTATTTAATAAATTGAAAAGAACTTAAAAGAGTAGGTCATTTGGCAGTACTCAAACGTGACGTCACTTTTGAGTATTTCATATAAAATTCCACTGGTGATCGTTTTGAAGGTTCGAAAAAGATGCTGATTTGACTTACCAGTCCCAGAAGTCCCAGTATAAGTTTATTCCCGTCCCACATGGCTTATTATAGGTATGAACCTATAATAAGCCATGTGGGACGGGAATACTAAAAAAAATGTTTTTTGGACCACCCTGTTGAATGTACTACTGTCGTAAACCTCTGATTCTGATATCAACGCACGCATGTCAGATTTAACTAAGTACCTCTGTAGGGTCTCAAGGTAACCCCTATGTCTATCGATTACCTACCTAAAAAGATCGTTGATAACATATTTGTGACAAAAACATCCTATACGTACCGTACTACTCAACCGCCTATCTGGCTCCCTAAAAAAATTACCGGCCTTGTGATACCAGGGCCTATAAGTGAACTATGAGGTCCACAAGTTACGGTAGCCGCTTACCATCAGATGGGCCGTGCACTTGTATTCCTCCGCCGTAAAAAACTTACTCGAGGATGATAATGGATCCGCGCAGGCGTAAAGTATATACTGTTGTTGAAACTGTAATCTGTAATGTCGTACCACGCTCCAAGAATTTCATACATATTTTCCCTGGTCTGTAAATAAATAAAAGTATAAATTAAGATTTTATATTTATTTATTTAACCTACATTACACAATTTAAAAACAGAAGTATAAATAAAGGTCTTAGTGCTTTTATTCTTTATTCAACAACAACTATGTAAAAAAACAGCTTACGCCAAGATATTACATGTGCAATTATCTATAAGCTAACATAATTCAGTGTAGTTATAACATTTTATGTCAAAATAATGAAAAGGAAAAATTATAGGGTACAGTAGCAGGTATTAAGAGGGCGCATACACCCAAATTACAGCACGGAGATTGCATTTTAAGATGTCTTAAACATGAAAATATGCCACAATATCATACATACAGAAACAACATCATATTTGCAAGGGCTGATAGGGAACAAATCCGCAAAGGATTGAAGTTCGCTCGATAGAAATCGACCACGAAAACATGTCTAATTTTCGGGGAGATTTTATTTCCTGACGTTACTTTGCATGCTATAATAGTAATAATTCAGTATTTTGTAGCTTAAACTAATGCCGAGGGCTGATAGGCGTAACTTTTTTTATAGGTTGTCATGTTTAAGAGATAGAGAGGTAAGAAGCATTTGGCGTATAGACCCTTTTTATTTCGCGCGCTGTGTTCTCTCCCGTCGCGCATTTCGCGCGATTTGCTATATCTTCTATTTCCATCCGTGGGCGCGGCCAGTCGCGATCACTCCGTTGAGACGAGAGGACTATGCTCGACGAGCTCATGACGGTAAAATGAATTTAATTAACTCTTTGAAGGTCTGTTTCACATTTAAACCGAAGTTTTGAACCATTGGGTAATATGACTAATAAATAAAACTTCATTCAACAAGTTTTTCATTCATCATTAATGAAAAACATTATCTTATCAGATTTTATAGTGGAAACGAGGGACATACATGCAGTATAAGCAAAAATAGCCGATGATTTTTTTGGATCGCGTAGGTTTGTATACAAATAATAGGTATTTCGTATGTAAGTCGCGAGACTCAAATTTTCAATCGAAAACGAGGAAGCTCTACTTCAAGCGCGTCTACTTCAAAAATAACAGATTTCCTTGTCTGAAAAATTGGCATGCTTGTAACCAAAAAATGTTTAGCATGTGGAATACAGGGTGGAAATTCTTTTTGGGTCAGTGAGGGCAGCTACGAGATCCAGAGTAGCTACGCGAAAATGGTATTGGAAGACCTTCCCTTTATTTTAACTTAATGAAGATTGGCGTTTAAAGATTTTGGAAAAAACATACAGGGTGCGTGAAAATAGTCATTAGTGACAAACTTTTTTTTTGATGCCAATCGATCCTGTTTCTGTTCAGGATCAAAAGCATGTATGAGACCAAAAAAAAATTTTCGGCTAGAAAAGCCGCAAATCATGAATTAAATTTCCCATACAAATTGTATGAAAAATATTTTTGGTCACATGTCACATACGAGTTTTTGATCCTGAACAGCAGAGTTGGGCATTTCGTAATCAATTTCCGATTACAATATCACTTGATTTTACTTTGTAATGTAGGTACTTATGGGTATCATATTACTTGTAATGTAATGTCGTGAAACGGAATATTACCATGACGTATGAAGGAGTCAGTAATAAATGTAATAATATAATCTATAGCATATAATACTTTGGAATTTTCGTCATTATACTCATCATCATCATCATCATCATCATCATCAGCTTATGGTAGTCCACTGCTGGACGTAGGCCTCTCCTATTAACTATGCGTCTAGACGCATTAGGACATTATACTCGATTTCGACTAATTCACATACGTGGAATCCGAATTTAGGGTCCATTTTAAGATTCCAGATGGCGGCACAATTTTTTCTTTTTTTTGTCATTGTACTCGTTTTCGACTAATACACATACGTGGAACCCGAATATAGGGTCCACTTTAAGATCCAAGATGCTGGTAATTTTTTTGGAATTTTCGTCATTATACTCGATTTTGACTAATTCTCATACGTGGAATCCGAATTTAGGGTCCATTTTAAGATCCAAGATGGCGGCACAAGTTTTTTCATTTTTTTTTCATTTTTGTCATTGTTCTCGTTTTTGACTAATTTACATACGTGAGACCCGAATTTAGGGTCCATTGTAAGATCCAAGATGGCGGTGTCTCTTTTTGCATGAATTTTGTACCTACGCAATTTTCATCATTATACTCGTTTTCGACTAATACACATACGTGAAACCCGAATTTAGGGTCCATTTTAAGATCCAAGATGGCGGCACAAGTTTTTTCTTTTTTTTTCCATTTTTATCATTGTACTCATTTTTGACTTATTTACATACGTGAGACCCGAATTTAGGGTCCATTGTAAGATCCAAGATGGCGGCGTCTTTTTTTGCATGTTATTGAATTTTGTACCTACGCAATTTTCATCATTATACTCGTTTTCGACTAATTCACATACCGGAACCCGAATTTAGAGTCCATTTGAAGATCCAAGATGACGACACAATTTTTTGCAATTTTCGTCATTTTTTATACTCGTTTTTGACTAATTCACGCACGTGGAATCCGAATATCTCATTTCCACTAGGTAGGTAGGTACACATGCGTAGGAAATCTAGGATCTTGAATTGATCCTAAATTCGGGTACTTATGTAAATTAGTCTAAAAAACGACTACAATGACAAAAATTACAAAAGAAAGAAAAACACTGTACCGCCATCTTCGATCTTAGAATGGACCCGAAAATCGGTTTCCACGTATGTGAAGTAGTCAGAAACGAGTATAATGATTAAAATTGCAAAAAAAGTTGCCGCCATCTTGGATCTTAAAATGGACACGAAATTCGGATTCCACTTATGCGAATTAGTCGGAACCGAGTATAATGATGAAAATTGCTAAAAAAACGTTGCCGCCATCTTGGATCTTAGAATGGACCCGAAAATCGGGTACCACGTATGCGAATTAGTCGGAAACGAGTACAATGATGAAAATTGAAAAAAAAGTTGCCGCCATCTTGGATCTTAAAATGGACACGAAATTCGGATTCCACTTATGCGAATTAGTCGAAACCGAGTATAATGATGAAAATTGCTAAAAAACGTTGCCGCCATCTTGGATCTTAGAATGGACCCGAAAATCGAATACCACGGATGTGAATTAGTCAGAAACGAGTATAATGATGAAAAATGTTCCGCCATCTTGGATCTTAAATATATACTACATTTTCAGAATACGTTTTTAACTATCATGAAAGTGCTAGGATGTCAGATGTCAACTAGAATGACATAAATCAAAAACAATTTTCTTCGAGTAACAGTAACAAAATTACGTTTTAACTGTTCTAAGTAATGCAGATTACTAAAGTACTTGATTACGTTGGATTCAATATTATAGTAACGGATTACAATACCGATCCCAAAGGAATGGATTACAGGCGTAACCGTAGTACAGCATTTAATGCTGAGCATTACAGTAATTTTGATTTTAATAGTAATTCATTACTGCGGAATCGTCATTACTGGAATGTAACCCTGTAATTAATTCTAAAATGAATTGATTACGCCCAACTTTGCTGAACAGAAACAGGATAGATTGGGGTCAAAAATGACCATTTTCTCCCACCCTGTATGCTGTTTCCAAATCTGTAAACGCCAATCTTTATTAATTTAAAATCGAGGGAAAGTCTTTTAAAACTATTTTGCGTAGCTCCTCTGAATCTGGTAGTTGCTGTCACTGACCCAAAAATAATTTCCATCCGGTATACAATCTGTTACCGGCGTCCGGGCATTTATAAAAACCGGTAATATGAGTTACCTACCGTACTATAGTTTTAGTAAGTTCAATAATATAACCAAACATTTTCAGTGGCCTTTGCCCAATGATTTGATGTTTACAGTATGTGACCGGCGACCGGGCATTTATTAAAATATGTCATTTAGAATAAGACAGAAAGTTGATTGCTCTCACGTCACTCATATATCCTATAGGTATAAATTAATTTCGTCTCATAAAATACCTAATGTTAATTACATTCATTCATTGTTAATGTTCGTCTTTGAGATAGTGATATTGTAAGACTGTCGATTACTTAAAAATACCTACTACACATAATTTTATTGATTATTTTATAGTTATTTACTTTGTTTCTATTATCCCTATGCTCTGTTACAACCAGCCCTGGGGGTAGGGATAATTGCAACAAATTCCATCCTTCACTGTGAGCCATTTTTTTTGTAAAACTATTCGATGTATGAAGTTTATGTTGGTACCAAAAGATACATGAAATATGTGTCTATTGCACATAAAGATGCAAAGTTTGACAACTGCTACCAAAAAAATATAAAAAATCAAAAACTGAAAATTGTTACGTTCATACCTGGTCTCCCCTATAGATAATATTTATTGCAGCAAATTAATACACAAATAATTCCCTCGTCGGTATTTGAACTCTAAACACTATGCGATACGTATACTTATGTATACTGAAATAAGATTGAAAATAAGTTGCAAGAGAGAGATGGCCGACATTTTCGTTTTTCGAAGTTCGCGATAAGCCTAGAGGATTAGCTAACTAAATACATATAATACTTAAATACAGCAACTAGTACCATCATGGAGGCTTTTATTGTCACTGAGTAAAGCCCGGGCCAGACGGTCACTGACAAGCCCCCGACCGCTCGACCTTGGTCAGTGGTGGCCGTCCGAGTTGTCTGGCTACACGGTCGATGACCACGCTCCGACATCAGTGTGTTCGGAACTTGTGGACCGACTGTACGTGCAATGGCTCCGTGTCTCTTAAAATTTCAGTAGCATTATTACTTTTGAGCACTGCCTATTAAAAAAGAGAAAAACAGGAGGATATGGATGAAGCGATGGCTCAAGCAAAGACTGGTTTAAAGCCATTTAAATCTCGTCGATATGTTAGACTAAGACGATCCTCTTAATTTGTTTCGAAATAAATTCAAAGTATCGTATATCGGTGACGGTAAATCCCACAAACAGGGTAAGCTTTTATATAAATCTAATAATTCCACGATAAAATCGCGTTCGCATCTCTTTGCTTCCGTTACGATTTACGCTAATACTTTTAAGGTCAGAGTTCACAAACGTGCGCGCGCGACGATGTCCCGAGCGCACTGGCTTCGCGTGGTCAGCGACAGGCGACATCGGTCAGGAGCGCGCGCTCGATGACCAAGGGCGTCAGAAGGTCAAACGGAATTTTGTCGGTGACAACCGGGTACATGGTCAGTCCTGACCCTGACCGAGGTTCGGGGCTTGTCAGTGACCATCTGGTCGGGGGAAGGCGTGATAAATAAATACACAAATCATTCCCTCGCCGCGCCGGTATTTGAACTCTAAACACTACGATACGTATAATTATGTATACTGAAATACGATTGAAAATAAGTTGCAAGAGAGAGATGGCCGAAATTTTCGTTTCTCGAAGTTCGCGACAAGCCTAGAGGATTAGCTAACTAAATACATAAAATACTTACATACAGCAACTAGTACCATCATGGAGGCTTTCATTGTCACTGAGTAACGAGATGAAGATTTTAGAATTGTAACTAACGTGAGACTCTAACATATTTAAATATTTAGCAAACGGGTTACTCACACATGTCTGGCAATTATCGACGTAAATAAATTACGTGAATAACCCGTTTGCTAAATATTTAAATGATGATGATACCTAGATGAAGATTCTTGACAATGTCCTGAACACTATTTAATTAAAAAATGTAACTAAAGAAATTGAACTCAAATAAAAGCCCGCTTGATGGTAACAGACTGTATGTATATCAGTTATCACTTGAACTGTAGTAATAAACCCAAACTGAGCGCGCCTCTACAGGTACAGTCGACAAAAAGTGTTGTCTACCAGTTTTAGACTTTATTATGATTAATTCATCATCATCATCATATCAGCCAAAAAACGTCTACTTCTGAACGTAAGCCTCCCCCAAAGATTGCCACAATGACCGGTCCTGCGCCACCCGCATCCAGCGGGGTGAGGCGGGCGGCGACGGGTGGTGACGTGGCAGCGGGGGGAGGCGGGCGGCGGCGACGGGAGGCGGGTGGCGGTGGGTGGCAGCGGGGGGAGGCGGACGGCGACGGTTGGCGGGCGGCAGTGGGGGGAGGCGGGTGGCGACGGGACAGCGACGGTTGGTGACGGGTGGCAGCGGGGGGAGGAGGGTGGCGACGGGTGGCGGCCGGCGACGGGTGGCGTTGAGTGGCGACGCGTGGCAGCGGGGGGAGGTGGGTGGCAACGGGTGGCGGCCACGCAACGCGCACGTGCACGCATCGGGTGTGACCCCGCCTTTATGATTGCACATAATTATAAATAGTACTAGACAATTCAATCTTTAAAAATATTGCCACGTTTCATGTAGTTGCTCCGGAATATACTATGCGAGTGTGCGAGCGGGAGGACAGTAGGCGCGCCGTCACGCACACAGAGAACAGGAGCGGGGCCCGTGGGTGAATTCACGTTTTTTCCTAGGTTGATGCCCACTCTTAAGGTAATCCGTTGCAGCTGAATTTTTCTTATGTAATAGTCATAGATCTGTTTTTTTTTTTTTTAGTCTTAATGTTCATAGTGTGCACTTAATTGTAAAAAAAAAAAGCATCTACCAAACGTTTTGCTCTATCAACCGGCTGAAGCTTTTTAGGCAAGTCTTCAAGTTTTTGGTCACCGCTATACAGGCACGCCTAGTTACCAATGCTTATCTAATTGTCATGTAATAATTTTTGTTCAATAAAGATTATTTTATTTTTTCAATTGCACTGGCAAAACCCTCGGTGTCCCCGAATCGTAGCCAGTTCATCGACGCGTGCAGATCTACGTCAGCGGCCCTACCGCGAAAAACGAAATTCGTAAATTTCGAGTATTTGTCTCTCTCACTTTAATGACGCCTTCGTTTGAGTGACAGAGAAAAATCCTTGAAATTTACGAATTTCGATTTTCGCGGTAGTAGGCTAGGTCCCGTGAGGGCCTTGTAGAACCGCCCGTGTAGCTCCTTGCTCTTCCATACCGACCGCCTTGCGGTCCTCGGTGCTTAGTTCCACAGGTCTGCGCCAGTTTTCTTTTGCTAAGAAGAGCAGCGTGAGGTTCCGGTCTACTGCCACCACATCACGATGCATCCCACACGGTTGTCTACTGTTTGCCCGACAGTTATTTAACATAATATTCATATGCCCGAATCTAACTTGCCCGAATTTCATTTGCCCGATTGATTTGTTTACCATAAAAATTGTATGACATACTGCTTGTTTACCCGAATATTACCTTCCATAATCATACAATGCCATCCTATTTCATTTCCATATTATTGAGTGCAATAATATGGTTTAATAGAATATTCAAATGCCAGAAGCAATTGTTGCCATATTAATTGTTGGCCATATTATTAAGTGCAATAATAATATTTAATGGAATATTCAAACGCCATCAGTAATTATCAGTTTTATCAAATAAGTACTAGCTATATTATTAAAAGTTACAAGCGTTTGAAAAAACGGGCTTCTGGGAACCGGTCGACGAAGCCCCGCTGCGCGGGGCTTCTATTTCTGCTCTGAGGGATGAAAGGTACCTAACGAACCTATCCAGGTTAGGGTGGGGAACTACAATATCTTCTTTTTTAATGCGGGGGGCTTCGCCCCCCGAGCCCTCCTAGTGGGGGGCTTCGCCCCCCCGTCCCCCCTTTTGGTTTTTCAAAAATGAGGATGCGTAAACAATTAATTAAAAATACTTAAGTATTTTTTAGTCAACGCTTTTAACTCCGCCCTACCCTAGAAACCTAACCAATCCAAGTTGGTTTTGCCCTGGTTTATTACTTGAACATATTTTTAAACCATTAATCTAGCACTGTGTATGCACAAAATTAAGTAGGCTAAACGAGTAGGATGCCATTTAACATTATGACAAATATTCTCGGCCAAAAAATTTAGGACGACGTTATGCGACACCACAGGCACCCAGAATACTAACCTAACCTATTTTTAATAGCAGTTTCACTTTGTGGAGGGTCATTTGGATGACAAGTTATGTTATGGCATGTAATATTTACGGATTCCGATGATTCTGACAAAAAACATTATTGAAATTGTCTTTTCTGGTAGCTAATTTGGATGACAAACGATGTTGTGGCATGTGATAATTACGGATTTCGATGATTCTGACAAATGACATTATGGAAATTGACTTTATGGGAAACAAAGTTTCTGGCAAATTATTAATATAGTAAACAATAAGTATGGCATAAGATGTTATGAGAAACAACATTATGTGTGTTGAATAGGATGGCAAATAAAATTATGGTATATGAAATTCTGGCAAATGGGGGTATCCCATCCCACACTCATTGTTAAGAAAATAGTTTCTAAGATTATATACCTCGTGGTTGTGGAGGTTTTTGGCATTTAAGAAGCCGCGGCCCCCACACCTCCGCGGGATGTACAATCTCATAAATAAGCTTTTGTACTGACTGTCAATTTTAGTCATGTATCTTAAAATAATCTCCATTTATAATTTGTTCTATTTACACATACATATTAAATAACTCTTTCGACGACTTTTGGTTTAATCATCATATCTCTTATATTTTATGATTAAGGTCTTTTACTGTATTTTTTATATTTGCTACGAATCCGATTCGAATTTATTGTGATCATTTATATCCTATGTGAGGAGGTTTCCTTAATCAAACGGTGAAGGTTTCATTAAAACCCATTCAGCCGTTTCCTCGTGATGCTCTGTCCAATAAACAGACATTTTTTTTTAAATTAAATAGGCGATTTATAAATATTAGATGTCATATACCAAAGAAAAACGACCAAGATTACCGAATGCCGAGGTGGGGTTTTCTTTGGTATATGACATGTAATATTTATATAGTATTAAGTAGTGTATGACTACTGGGGAAAAATAAAAAGTACACATCAAAATATTTAGTTAATAAATAATTTGATTTGTGTTTTCGCAATACGTTCAATAGATGTGATTTATTATCGATTTTAAGACCTCCAATATAAAATATATTCTTTGTAAACATCTTCCACGCACAGACTTTCGACCCTCTTCAGCTTAATTATTATGTATAGATTATAATATAAGAAAAGAAACAATAATTAGTGTGAAAAACCTTTGTTACACAGTGCTCTGTAGAAAACCAAAAAAAGTCTTAGTTACTTTTTGGATTATAAAATTAGGGACCAATATAAAGTATATGACCATAAACGCCAATTTCATAGGTAATGAGTAATTACGCAATATTTTTACTTATTAGGAGCAATCCGGTGAGTACGCGAGCAGGGCGGTACTTTGAAAGACGTTATTTGTATGTGTAGGTATGATATTGGTGAGGCATGGAATCAGGCTTGGAACTCTCCATTCGTTGTTTATCGGTGTTGCTGTTAAAAGTGTTTTAATCAACCTTTTTTTTGTATGGACCTTGTTTTATGTTTTTATTTTATTTATTTATTTAAGGCATTTAATGATCAAGGAAACTCACATCATAGTCTTTCATTACAAGTTCCGTGGACGTGGCCGTAGTCAGGATGTGCCGGGTGGTCAGCACCGCGCAACCGGCGAGAGGATAAAGTCTTTTATAAGCTGTACAGCAATAGCAACCCAACAGTTGGGGGTGGTCCTGCAAAATAGAAGTTAAATTATTGGAATTAAATGAATTGGGTAGAACAGAAAAAAATAAATAAATAAACTAGGGAGGGCACTTGCTTCAATAATAATATCGACGCTGGAAAGGAGAAATTGGATAAGCGACACAGTGCGTACTTTACAGGAGAAGTAAAAAACCGCGAAGATTTTCGAAAAAAAATCATTTAAATTAATCAGCAGGCCAAATAAAATAATTGAAGCATTATTTATGGACATAAATATGTTTTCTATGTGATGTTTTAATTATTTAATGTATTCAAGTGTTATTTAATGATTTACTGTCGCTTAAGCAAAATGGTCGGGAAAATTGATTCAGGTAAAATTATCTAACCAACACGTTATGTAAGAAATATGATTGGTCCACCCGAGACTTACATAACGAATGTATCCCGTTAAAATTATCTAACTGCCGAAGTGGCTTACTTTATATTCGGGTAAAAATATATAAATTGATAAAATAGCATAAATATATCATTAAGAAATATCCACATACTTAAAATGAGAAACTATTTTAGACTTCATATGGGCTGTCCCAGAAGTAAAGAGACAAGATTCGAATGAAAATATTTAATAAAAAATTCTTACAAAACACTACTATTTACATTTAGTTAACTTCAGAATTTCATTTTATTTCCTACTTTATATGAAATTTGCTTGTGCAAAGGCTCTGTAGCCAATTTTTCTAAGGTTGATTGCTACTCGTCTCATTACAGCTTTTCGAGAACTAGCTGTCACACTTTTAGCCAATTTAGGCCATGTATGCTTAAACCTAGTCAATGATTTGGGTTTTTCTGTTCGTTTTTTATATTCTCGTTTATATAAAGGTCAATAAGCTTCAATACTAGCAGCTTGAGGAACATTTGGGGAGTTGTTATGTTTTTGTATAAAATCTATACTTGCAGCCTCTAGATGTTGAGTGACTTCCGTGGCGTAGTGGCATGACGCCACATCCGGCGAGAATATAATTTCTTCCCTCTGGTAATGCTTATCTATGAACGAAATTTATCGCATTATCACACATTCTCTCAAATAAATACGTGCGGTCATAGAGCCTGTGCAAGTATATGGTTAAGATGTATTGCCATTTTGGTCTATGGCTTGTCAAACGAGATATTTATTGAAAAATTTGACCTTTGCTACAAGTTTTTGTGAATAATCTACGGGGTCCCGTCGAGTCACATGTTAGTATTGCTTCCCAGGAATATCCGTTGGGTCCACGGGCACGTAAGTCTCATCATCAATTATGAGAACTTTTTTCAGTGTTTTTTCATACGCTCTTCGGCATCCTCTTTTAGCTCGCACTTCCTGGTCCTTAAAGTACTTAGGAGCTGACAGTTTTGCAAATGCTTTAAGCTTTAGGTCGCATGTTTTAATACGAGCTATACTTGACTTCGATATTTTCGATTTATCCGCAGCAGCTCTAACAGACAGCGAAGGATGCCGTTCATACACTTTTTTTAACTTTATTTATGTTCATAGCTACGGAAATAGTACATTTTTTCCCGGAATCTTCTTGAAAATGTGTTCATGTGATTCTTCAAAACGCTTTATAATTTGATACAAAGTAGTTCTCCTTACTCCCTCTGAAGAAAAATTAGATATCGTGTCCGTTTTTCCATAACATTCATAATTCTGAACAACTCTTTAGCGAATACCACGTGATCAGCTCTTTTCATTACTAAAATTTCAATAAAACAATCATATTTCCCACTAAATTTTACAGATTTGAGGCAAACGGTGGCCAAGACAGTATTTTTTCTTAAAGAAATAAAAATATTTTCAAATAGTTCAAAATTTGAAATTTGTCTCTTTACTTCTGGGACACCCTTAGTTAGTCATACTAATTGCGTGAGTAACATTCCGTGACTAGTAAACGAATTTACTTACCCGTGAAAAAAGAAAAACTGTTTTAGGATTTTTTATAACATTATTCCAAAAAGTAGGTAAATAGTAAAAAGGGATATGTGAAGGGGATGGTTCATAAATAAATGTAGGTAAAAATGGATAACCGCCAATAAGTAGTTCAGATATCATAGTCAAGTAATATTGTCTAACCGTCTTCAATTTTAAATTAAGATGAAGGTAAAATTGTCCAAACGACATGAGAACATATCGTACAGTCAGGTAGAAATAGCTAACCGACAAGTGAAATTTAGTTGTTACACAGCAAAAATATCCAAGTAAAATTTAACTTGTCATGACGAATAGGTAAAATAATCCAAGATTAATTATGTTGAATTATATTTTATCTAATCTCCAAATTACTAAAAGTTGTCAAAAACCAAGTAGTTTAGTAATAAAAAATGGTCGAAAGTTCTCTAAATCACCCACGGGATAAGCGACACAAATGTTGTCAGATGGATACGAAACCTAGCTCATTCGACGCAGAAAAATTCGCCGATTTTAACGGTGTATATAACTCAATATCTTCAAAAGTGTCGCTTATCCAATTTCTCCTTTCCAGCGTCGATATAATAAAGTAGGTAGCCTACATTTTATGGAACAAAAGGTGCAAGAAAGCAAGAAGCAGAGATGAAAATAGGTAAAGCAAAAAAAAACTGTAAGGCGGAAGGGAGGATGAGGCAAAGAGGAAGAAATCATACTCGTACGTGTATACACATATACATACTCGTACGTGTATACACATATACATACTCGTACACTCTCGAGACGTTTACAGGCTCCGTTTCAATATTTTGGTGAACGCGATCACTGCTAAAGTTGCGCATGAATCAAATCAAATAAAATCAAATACATTTATTTGCAAAAATACAGTGATGTAGGATGTTACAATTCATGTCATGTGTAGCATGTATTTTGCTTGCAAGCAAGCGTGCAAATATTATGTCAACTCTAATTAATTAGCGATGTAATAAGAAATAATAATAATCAATAGTCAGTTACTGAAAAGTCTAAATACAAATATTTTACAATTTATTGTCAGGAACTATTTTTAAAATCTAGATATTGCTTATAGTGCTATAAAAACATTTGTCAAGAAGCTAGTTTGAAAGGGTGCGACCAAACTCAATATCATTGGTTTACCCTGTTGTGGCATAATTCTTTTACGAATAATTCTATATGGCATAAACTATGTAATCATACTGGGCTTTGTGCAGAAACTGTTGTGGCATACTCAACTATAGCAGCATAACTATATTTCGTTGTGGCAGATTTCGAGTTGTTCGAATATTATACGAGCATAATTTCGATGCTCCTATTTATGATGACTGATGAGGCATAATCTGGATGTGGATAAAAAGAATCGGCATAGTTTGTTTTAGTATAACAGAGAAGGAATAATTACAACCTCTCAATATAATCAAGGTATTAGTAAAAAGTCTGCACGTTTAATACCTACTGAGCTGAGTATTTTCTAGGTAGCGAAAAAAAAATAACCTGGAAGACTAAGGTGGAATAAAGCTCTCGCCTTAGTATTCTAACCTAACCACACATTTTTTTTTAATTTTGTAGGTTCGGTGTTTAAAGATGTCAACAGAATTACCCCACAGTATCAATCGATAACTCAGTACCGATGACACATATCCATGGTAAGTTGCTAGTGCTGCTTCCATTGAAACAGTTTCACGTCGATTTTTTAAGGAGTACGTATATCTATTTAGTTTATTTGTCATTTGTCCGATATGTTCCTTCCAGTTTAGATGTTTATCGATGGTGATGCCAAAGAACTTAACTTAATTGACCTCTTTGATAACAGATTTATTTTTACAAAAAAGCCTATAGCATTGTATGAAACTGGAAAAAATGTTTTAAAAATATATATCCGTAAGTCATGTCAATTAATTCAGTATAAAATAATTCATCCAGTATCTACGACTGCATTATTGCATTATTTGTTGAAGATTGTCCGGTTTGAAGCTTTAATTAAGTGTTGTGATGTCTGGTAATAATACAGTCTAACGAAAAGCATCATTTGGTAAATCGTTGACATTAGTAGGAACAGCAATGGCCTAAACTGATTTGCTTGTGAAACGCCAGTATTATTTACTTAGAGTGTGATTTGTTTGAATCTTTACACAGAATTTATTATGTTATTTTTTATTTCTGTATGCTGCATTCTATCTTCCAAGTAACTCCATTTTAGTGCATTTCCTCTTATCCCATACACTTCCAGCTTTGGTAATTATTATTATTATTTACCATGGTTGACAAGGTAGAAGGCCTTAGTCATATCCAAGAAGATTGACAATATAAGAATTTTACTGTTAATGCTCTCTGTAATATACCTATATCTAACAAGGTCAAAACAAACCAGCTCCGTTGATTTTCCCTTCAAAAAATTATAAAAATGCATTTCTCTAGTAACATAGGCTTTTTCTAGAATTTTGGAAATTATCCGACCAGTCCAATTAACCAGTGTGATTGGCTTATAATTACTCGATTCAACTTTGTCCCCCTTTTTACACGAAGGTTTAACAACCGATATTTTTATTATTTCTGGAAATGTGCCCTCAAGTTGATTATAAATGTGTAATTGGCACACAAATGTATGCCGCATACAATTAATATATGATTTGTTATTAAATCGTGTACATTGAATCGTCAGTTGTACTATGTGCCTTTTAAGAAAAATTATAGAATTTGGTTGGTGATCTCTGTTGAAATAATGAGGATTACACATGAAAAAAAACTATGCGTTGATGACTCATCCGCAGACCACGAACCCTGTAAAGTGTTAGAAACGTCGGAATGAAGTTAAAATTAGTTGATATGTATACGCGAGTTTATCCGTTTTCATAGTTTTATTTCATACAGTAAGTATTTCAAAAAATGCTACTTAACGAATTTAAAAGATATTGATATTATAATAATAAGACATCAGATAAGATCTCAGTGAGTAGAAAATATTTCCAGCACTTAAGATTATTTTTTTGATATGGATGTTTAAAGAAAGTTACATTTTTTTTCTCTGTTGTAACTTTCTTTCTTCGTGTAAAACTGAAAATTCTTCGTCGTGTAAAAAGCGTGAAACTGAATTAATATTCCCATAAGTCACTCCATGATACACACACACCCAAATTGTCTTACAAATTGACGTAGAATGACGCAACATGTAGTTTATCCCAAACCCATTCTTGGTCTTGTAGCAAATCTGTGTCTGTGTCTCTGTATATGGCTACAGAGTAGGTGTATTTTAGCTTTTTATTATTTACAGTATCGCACTGATGTATGTATTGACGACCCTCTTTCTCTTTTAATTAGATATGTCAGGATATTTTTTACACATTTTGGGCTATCGTACGTAGTAATTATATTCTATGTACGTTTTTACAGATAAAATCTGCTTATGTGAGTAGTGACAGAATTTTGTAATTTATCTTCTACGCAGTTTACAGCCACTAGCCAGTCGACTAAAAACCTATCAAAAAGGGTTTTCTTACATTATTTTCGAAGTAAACGATTATAATTTTTTCCATGTTGTCGGGTGTCAAACTTCTTCGCCTTTTGGAGAAAATCCACTTCAATTGGCTAAAAGACTTTTCGACTTCGACCGATGTTATGGGTGCATATCGGAAATATGGAAAACTATCGACTGTTCCACGTTTGTCATTTTGGGTAAGCTCCACTAAACTTCTTCACTCGTAAGTAGTTGATTAATTTTCGTTACAGTTATATATCCTGAATTTTTGTATAAGACGGTATGAAATTTGCGGTATTTTTCCTTGCCCTTTGTGTGTAAACTGATTTTTGTCAATTTTGTTTGCACTTTTTTCACGATGTTAATGCTCGAATCTAGCGGCAGTGAAGGTGACTCTAGTTTTTAATCGACCTCTGAATTATGCACAAATTTTGTGCAATAAATGATAAATCTTCCTGTATATTTGCTTTATTAATTTCCCTTTTTGCCTCACGTATGGATGCAGTGTCTGTTTCTCGAAATCTATTTAAAACTCTTTTTATGTCATTTAAATATTTTGAATAATATTCTGCGGCCTGTAGCCATGTAGCCCATCTTATGGTCGTGAGCTCAGGTGGTAAAGGAACATTGGGTAACATAATCTTAAAAGTATTTATTCTATTTGGTGCCTTCAAGAATACTTTTTTAATGGCTGAAATCAATTTATTTACATTGGGAAAAAGAGTTCTTACTTTCTCTGCTACTCTATTTAGGCCGTGGGTTAAACACGTAACGTGGGTCATATTGGGAATATGATGTTACAGATTTTTACCTGCCTTAACCATATAAGGTACTCCATCAATCAGCAGTAACAAAACGTTGTCTAAGTAATTACCTTCAGTGTTCTTGTACAGATTTTTAAGAGACTCTAGAACCAAATTTGTAATTGAGTTGTTAATTGTATATTTCAAACATTTACTGGCTATAATACGACACCGACTTTTTCTATCCTGAAGAAGCGTGCCAACGATGACGTTCGCGATTTCCTTACCATTCCCGTCAGTAGTTTCATCTACTATTACGTATATATATTGACTATTAATTTCAGAGCGAATGTTCTTCATTTCTTCCTCGTACACTTTCGGAAGAAATTGTTGCCGTATGTAACTTTCAGAGGGCAGTGTTCGATTAGAATATTTTCCCGTGATACAGTTTTTAATAAATGTTTGAAAATTTGGGTTGTCAAATTGATACCATGGCACATTGTAGTTGATCATAAATTTTGCCTTTGGTCCGTTTTCGTAATTATGGTTTCGTAGTTAGCTACGTAAGAGGAATTATTTTTCGCCGTTTCGTAATTGATTGCCAAAGCGGAATTTATTTTCAGTTTTCGTAATTGCTTACTAATTCTTCTCTCGTAGTTAATTACCAAAACATATTTAATTTTCTTATTTCATAATTGATTACAAAAAAAGAATTTACTGCACTAGTTAATTTTCATAAACTGCCTGATACTGTTTTGAGATCTTTGTTCGTTTAGCCATTTTCCATAATATTTTTTAGTCGATAGATTTCCACTGCTACTGGACATAGGCCGCCTTCAGAGCATGCCTTAAAGATCGATCGTGAGTAGTCGGCATCCAATAGAGGATTTTAAACAGAATAAAATGGATTGCTTGTATAAACTGTGGCCATAAAATAAGTGTATTCCCGTTGCCAGAGAGGTTTTTTGGCCATCTTGTATATTGTTAATCTTTTGCTGGATGCTATGTCATAATTTGTCATGTTTTTTTTCATAAGACAACTTTTATTTTATTGGGTAAGTACATATTAGGACTTTCAATACCGGGATAGCGGTATTGGTAATCTAAAAATACCGGTATTGAAAGTCCTATTACATATATGTACCAACAAAAGAAAAAAGGCATCACTACGTTTTAATTATTTGGTACAAACTATATTGAATTCATTGTATTCCATTTTGTGGAAATACAAAAAGCTATGAAAGTTCCGATTTCAATTATTTCATTTAGAATTTATTTAGCATTAATGGTTTCATTAATCGCAAAATTGAATTAATTAATTACGAAACTCCAACAAATTCCATTTTGTAAACAACTCAGTTACTACCTGCAAAAACATTATTTTATCCAAGGTAACTACGAAATTCAATTACTAAAAAGGAATAAATTCTCTTTTGATAATGAATTACCAAATAGTGAAACATAATTCTCGATTCGCAGCCAAATGACTGCGAAAAAAAAAAAATCCTGTTTCGTAGTCAAATACTAAACAGATTACGAATGCAGAAATTAAATTCCGCTTTGATAATCAATTACGAAACGATGAAAAATAATTCTTCTTACGTAGGTAACTACGAAACCATAATTACGAAAACGGACCAAAGGAAATTTTGTTAGGTCCATATGAAATATTTTTTTCTCTTCCTGAATATTATTGTGTTTGTCTGCGTTAATGTAACATCTGATGTTATGTTTCTTTGCGACTAAGTTGATTTTGCATTTGGTGCAAAATAATGTTGAACCACGAAATGCGAGTTCTGGTATAATATTAACAATAAAGGAGGTGATTCTCTCGTCTCGGGACTTTTTTCTGGGTGGCATTTTTTCGAAAGTATTCGTTCTTGTGTTAAAAATATATCCACCTTGCAATGTGAATAATATAATTTGAATGACGTAACGTTATATTTAATGTCAATATGTATTTACTTTTTTAATGAATAACGGCTATGATTATGAATATAAAAAGTTTGATTAACTTTTTACGTTGGAAATAAGTAGGTAGAGAAATTAAATGAAACGTACATTGCGATTTTGCCTCTTTATCATTACTTGGATGAATTGGTTGACATGTGAATAATAATAATTTTAAATAGCTATACTACATGTTTTCCTCGTAGACTTTTAATGTAGTAGTGGGTACATGTCGCAAGTAGAGTGAATAATATCTACGTTATCGAAATTGACAACCATGAACAAATAAAATGTGACTTTAGTACCTGTAATGTTTTTGTAGTAAACAAAGAACATTGACTTCCCCCGCCCTAAATATTTGTTACGCCGGTGGCATGATAAAAACTACAAATATGATTTTAGACACGTTAGAAGCGTTTTCAGCAGGCTGAAATGACGAGACAGCTACAGAGAGAACATTCTGGACGGGTGTGAAAGAGAAACCTGTAGAAAGAGACAGCGATACTCTAGAATGTTCGCGCACAGACCCACCGACCCGACCTAACTCGGGAACTTTCTGGAGTCGAATCATCTAGCACTTTGTAGATTTGAGTGGCTTGTATATAAACCCAGCATGTTCCGGCCAAGGAGTAGTTTCTATCGAGACAGCGAAGAGCTAACATTAAGAGCGAAGACTGCGAATCTACGGCGAGATTGAGAGTGTAAAAGTGTACCAGTGTGAAGTGTCAGTGTGTGTGATTAGTGTTTTACTTTAGTGTTTGTTCTTTTAACTAGTAATTAAAGTATCAGTTTTAATTAGTGGCTTATTTATACATTTTCTATAGAAAACCCACCCCACGAACGTAACATTTTGGTGTCAGAAGCGAGATAGAAAATGGGTATAACGCCACGTGACAACGAGACCGAGCCAAAAGGAGTTGTGACCCGGAGCCAAGCTGCACGTGAGGAACCTGCAGCGCAGGAGGATATTGCAGTACGTGAAGAACCTCCAGCATGTGAGGATACTGCATCTAAGCCCGGTCCGTCTGGTTTGCAGGCTAAGAGTACTCAAGACGTAGACTATTCTGATTCTCCTGAAGGAGCAGTTGCGGAAACAAGAAGAACAGTTGCGGAAACAAGAAGAACAGTCGCGGAAACAAGAAGAACAGTTGCGGAAACAAGAAGAACTGTCGCGGAAACAAGAAGAACAGTCGCGGAAACAAGAAGAACAGTCGCGGAAACAAGAAGAACAGTCAAAATCGATTCTTCAAGAGTTGCACAAGGCTGCTACTGAATGGAAGCAAGAAATGTATGAAGTCCAGGGGAAGCTCAGTGACATGGAGAACAAGATTCATGTTGTTGAGGAAGCGGTTGAGCGTCGCCTCCAGAAGCTTGAATTAAAAGTAGCTAATGGCATCAGTACCTGCGCACCTGAGATATCTGTACCGGGAGGTGGAAAATTTAAGGCACCTCCTTTTGATGGAACGTCTTCGTGGGCGGCGTACAAGCTACAGTTTGAGTCCTTGTCCAAAGCAAACGGTTGGAGTAAGGAGCAAGCGATGACGACTCTGACGCTGGCACTTCGTGACGAAGCTCTTACAATTCTAGAAGCTCTTGGAAAAGAGCAAACTTATGACCGGCTCCTAGAAGCATTAGAAGCCCGTTACGGAGACAGTCATCTAGAACATGTCTATCGAGCTCAGCTGAAATACAGAACGCAGGGACGTAATGAAACATTGCAACAATGGGCCCTGCAAATTGAAAAGCTGGTCAGAAAAGCATACCAACGTTCAGCTGACTCTTTAATAAAAACCATGCTGGTGCAGGCATTTGTTGATGGGATCCGAGATTTGGAAGTAAGGGCGGCAGTACGACTAGGGCACCGCGAAAGCCTTAAGGATGCCGTAGCTCATGCTCAAGTTGAGGCTGTACGCCAAGATCCATCAAGGTCGTATAAGCTACGTGAGGTATCTGCTAGGGAGCCGATTGCACCTCGTCGGGAGTTTGGGCCACGATGTTACCATTGTGGAGAACGTGGCCATATACAAACTAGTTGCCCGAAAAGAAGTAGCAGGAGAGAACGAGATGAATCCCCCGTGACCAGGAATAAGGGCTCTGTACGACCAGAGCCGCAGCAGGGAAACGAGTAAGAGCCAGGACTAAGGGACGAGTGCACTATGGGTCAAAACCCGGATCTAGCTAGACAATATTATTTTACACTGCTAATCGACTCTAACATATGCGTTTGCTTAGAGTTTACCTAGATAAACTAAAATTAACAATTATTACTATTAATTTGCTATTATTAATATATTTTCATCCGTGCGGTGACGGAGTAAGAATACAAAAATCACCGCCCCTCTCTTCCCGTGGGTGTCGTAGGAGTCGACTAAGGGAAATACTGAGTATCCAGCTTCTCAGCCGGTGGTAGGGTATTTTTACTAATACCCGCCTGGTTGGCTACCACTGTACATTCGGTGTAAACGCCCATGAAATGACTTTCCTTCGTGTTTGCCGTGTTTCGGGGTCAGCCGGTGTATTTACCAGCATCTAACGGGCCAGCAAGGCGGTGGCAACTAACAGGTTACTGATTGTCTCCTGTTCGTTGCCGCCGCGATTTGGGCTCTACTTTTCACTTACGATCAGGTGGAGCGGAGCCACTTTGTTGTGCCAACGTTATTTTTATTGGGTCGGCAACGCGCATGTGACACCCTGAGGTTGCAGGCGCCCATAGGCTACGGTGACTGCTTTCCATCAGGCGGGCCGTATGCTTGTTTGCCACCGACGTGGTATAAAAAAAAAAAGAAAGAGCAAAAAACCAGTGTAAGTTGATCTTTGTATACAAGTAATTACTAAGGCAGAAGAGATCAATTTGAACCGGAAATCTAATTTTAAGTAAAATGAAGCATTTTTGTAAATAGCACGTAAAAATAATACCTAATAGCAGAAATAAAAGTACTAAACTATTGTTTTAGAGTATTCATCCACAAAAAAATACAAAATCAATCACAATGTTATTATTTACCTACTCTTCTTCATCTTCAGAGTCATCAAAATTGGGTAAACTGATATTTCCTAAGCTCTTTTCACCCCGTACTTGTCGCACAAAATCAAGTATCTTAGAATACGTCACTGTGCGCTTTTGTTGTGGAACACGGTCCAATATACGCTACATTACGATTACCTGCTAATCTAGCAGATATCTGGGCAGCCACTGACAATTCTTCTGTGCTACGGGACTGAAGCAAATCGTCCAATCTTCTTCGTTTAGTTTTATTGGATGTTTTTCAAACTCAATCTTAGGGCGTCCAAGACCTGGAAGAGACTTACACTCTGCTCGTGATGTTGATGGCTGCTGGTAATAAATGGCAGCAAAGGGTTTAGCAGCCTTACCGAACAAGAGGTGCCTTTCCCCACGGATGATGGCAATGTGAGTCGTGCTATGTGGAATGTTATTTCCTCTGAGACATGCAAGCGCGGCAATAGCAGAAGCGGGCCTATCAATGTGCTCGTGAGCCGGTCGGCGGGCGACTGCGAGCGATCCCGCGCCGCGGCCGCCGCCGATCAGCTGAACCACTACTACATTCAAGCAAACAACATCGCTATACAGCCGCGCGCTGACGACGCGCTTGCATGCTTAGAACAATACCTAACTGGTACTCCTCCTGCATTCGTTTTTGAACGGTTTACGTTAAGTGACATGATCAGTGCATGCAAAAATGTAAAACGCAAACACTCGAAGGACATTAACGACATGTCAACACATATCTTAGACTATCTCCCACCTGTAGTCATATCATTGCTTCTTTCATTGCTAAACGAGTGTATTGGCGCCGGTGTGTACCCGGATATCCTTAAGCTAGTGAAAGTGCAGCCTATTTACAAGGGAAAGGGAGAAATGCATATATCGAAATTCTACAGACCGATATCGCTGATTCCTGTAGTATCTAAGGTTTTTGAACGTCTATTGAGTTCGAGACTGATGAAGCATTTCACCTCTAATAACCTTCTAAATGGGCAGCAATACGCCTATCAGGCGGGCCGCTCGATAAAGGATGCGGCCCGGGATGTGCACGGCCGGGTCCTGGCGCACCTCGAGAGCGGGCGACAGGTCGCAGCGATATTTTGCGACCTGTCGCGCGCCTTCGAAATGATCGACCACACTCTGCTATTAAAAAAACTTAATCGCTACGGTTTTGACGGATATTTTCTAAACGCGATCGCTTCATTTTTGTCTAACCGACAGCAGAGTACCTCTGTTCTTGGCGAAAAGTCAAACCTTGAGCCCATCGGGGGTTGTTCCGTCCCCCAGGGATCTATAATGGGTAATATCCTTTTTTTAACGTTGGTTAACGACTTAACAACTGCCTCTTCGGAGCCTGAATACATTATGTATGCTGACGATACATGCGTAATAGTTAACGCTAATAATTTTAATAATTTAAAAATAAAGGCAAATCAAGTCATGCATAAGATTGCCCAATGGTTCTTGTATAATGGCATGCAACTGAACATTGATAAAACTAATATTATGCTGTTTCAGATGCGTAAAAGTAGCGTAAGTCAGTTTAACATTACAATAAATAATACTAACCTTCCCCAGGTGGAACAGGTAAAATACCTAGGCTTCACGATGGACTCAGGTCTGACATGGGCGCCCCATATAGATACTCTTTGCGACAAATTTGCTTCTGCCTGTTTTGCCTTATCCAGACTCGCACCCACATTGACGACTCATAACCTCAGAAGTGCTTACTTTGGGTACTTCCACTCAATCTTAACCCAAGGTGTCGAACTATGGGGTACTTCAGCTGACTGTGATCGACCGTTTAGACTACAGAAGCGGGCCCTTAGAATAATGTCCGGTAAGCCCTACGACCATCCCGCTCAAGTATTGTTTAAGGAACATAAAATCCTCACCCTTCCTTGTGTTTTTATATTGATGGCATGTAAATACGTGAGGTCTAACTTGCACAAATACACAACGCGCGGTCAATGCCATGGTAGAAATACCCGGGGTGCACACCTGCTACTTGTCCCACACCGCAGACTCGCTAAAGCTCGAAAGTCACTCGCTGTCCTAGGTGTCAAAATCTATAACACCCTGCCTTCTGAAATAATCACCTCGAGGAGTGATCAAATATTTACCACGAAACTGAAAAAAATGTTAATTGACCTGTGCTGTTACAGTGTGAATGAATTTATTTTAAGAGATCGTTGATAACAATTATTACCGTTACTGAGTCTTCAACTTATCAATGTTACCATTATCAATTAAACCTTATGTAAATTTTAATGATTAAACTGACCGAAATCAAATCAAATTGTAATATAATTTTGAAAATGGACATTATACAATATAATTTAAGTGACGTGTAAAATGTATACAATTTTATCAATAAACAATCTATCTATCTATCTATCTATCTATCTATCTATCTATCTATCTATCTATCTATCTATCTATCGATGAGGTCAATATTTTAGGTGGTGTACTAGCAGGACCTAAGAATACTCCATGCTTAATATCAGCTCTAGATCTTCTTTTGTTTCAGAGTTATTCAAGATAATGTAAAATATACAGGGTGCCGTTGAAAGTGGCATATTTCGTAAACTGTTCAAGTTAGATCAACCAAACAAAATTGTGTTTGATAACAATAAAATAAACTACAAAATGCATATTTTTAACCTGCATCTTGTCCTTATTTTTCATAATAAAAAAAGGTTTCTTGTTTTTTTTTTCCATATTTTTTTTTATTTCACGCGGAGGTACACCTACAAAAAAAATATGTATACATAGCCACTAATGTCCACTGTATACAAAAATAAAAATATTTCCGTAAATCATCGTGCGTCATGCCAAAAAAAAAATTTTTTCAGAAGTAGTCGTTACTGGCATACAAATAAAGTACCAGTGCAGTGTGAACATAAGTTAGTGTGTAGGTATACAATCTCTCGACACTTACCGCACAAAATATCATTGACGTAAATTGACTTATTAGTACATTTGCTTTATAAAAGAGAGATAAACATTTGACACATAGTATTGTTTTCTACATTTGATTTGTTGCATTTTCTGTAGGAAAATGGAAAAAATTAAGTGTAAGTCTTGTGAAAAAACGTTATAAAATATATGTGGAAAGAAAAAATGCATACAAACTGGACAAGAGGCTGATTTATACAGGGTGTGGCCTGTAACAAGAGCAAAAAATCATATGGAAGACTCCTCTGACTGCCTCTAGTTATTCGTGCGTCATGCTAAAAAAAAATTTTTTTTAGAAGTAGTCGTTACTGGCATACAAATAAAGTACCAGTGCAGTGTGAACATAAGTTAGTGTGTAGGTATACAATCTCTCGACACTTACCGCACAAAATATCATTGACGTAAATTGACTTATACCAAAAAAGTTAAATCGGTGTAATACAAAAAAAAAATTTTTTTTGCTTAACCAGTTAAAAAACCATGAGTTCAAAAAAACTTTTTAGCTCATTTAGTTTTATGTCCACTGAACTACCAATATGTTTAATCATTAATAAGGTACAATGTTGTGATACCTAGATACATCACTCATAGGTCGTAATTTTAACATACTGTTTCTCCTTAATGGATAACTTTAAAACACTGGGACCTTTTGCGAATAACTAGAGGCAGTCAGAGGAGTCTTCCATATGATTTTTTGCTCCTGTTACAGGCCACACCCTGTATAAATCAGCCTCTTGTCCAGTTTGTGTGCATTTTTTCTTTCAACATATATTTTTTAACGTTTTTTCACAAGACTTACACTTAATTTTTTCCATTTTCCTACAGAAAATGCAACAAATCAAATGTAGAAAACAATACTATGTGTCAAATGTTTATCTCTCTTTTATAAAGCAAATGTACTAATAAGTCAATTAACGTCAATGATATTTTGTGCGGTAAGTGTCGAGAGATTGTATACCTACACACTAACTTATGTTCACACTGCACTGGTACTTTATTTGTATGCCAGTATCGACTACTTCTGAAAAAAATTTTTTTTTGGCATGACGCACGATGATTTATGGAAATATTTTTATTTTTGTATACAGTGGACATTAGTGGCTATGTATGCATATTTTTTTTGTAGGTGTACCTCCGCGTGAAATAAAAAAAAATATGGAAAAAAAAACAAGGAACCTTTTTTTATTATGAAAAATAAGGACAACATGCAGGTTAAAAATATGCATTTTGTAGTTTATTTTATTGTTATCAAACACAATTTTGTTTGGTTGATCTAACTTGAACAGTTTACGAAATATGCCACTTTCAACGGCACCCTGTATATTTTACATTATCTTGAATAACTCTGAAACAAAAGAAGATCTAGAGCTGATATTAAGCATGGAGTATTCTTAGGTCCTGCTAGTACACCACCTAAAATATTGACCTCATCCGTGGGGAAAGGCACCACTTGTTCGGTAAGGCTGCTAAACCCTTTAAAATCTTGTCAATTCAACCATTCAATACCTGCCGGCAATGTTTCAAAACGCTCCGTTGTCTTTCCACATAACACCCACTTTTCCTGAAGGTGTTGAGAAATTCGGGAAATATTCATTTTTATTTTGCGTACAGATTCCCTAGTAACTTCATTTGTACTAAAATGTGTTGAAATACAATCAAATAACCGATCATTTCTTTCAGCTTTTGGGTATTTTACTCAATTGTGATAAAATTCCCGTCTAAATATAACTATTACTTTTTCAGAAAAAAAATACTTAGCATCAGTTTTTAATTAATATCGCTTTGTTCCGCGGTCGCCCGCAGTTTGAAACGTACATAATTAAATACTTTATAAACGACACTAGACAGTAAAAAAATTACAGCCATGGTACATCATGGTACATACAGGGTGTTTGTTATGTCGTTAGCCAAATTTGGATATGTCATTCGCGATCACCAGTACACAACATTTTTGAAAAAAAAAGTGACACTTTTTTTTAGTTTTTTTTCCCGTTTTTTATCCGGCAAAAACATAATTTGTGGTCACTAGGCAAGTTTGTTTCAATCCGTGCGATTCGATGGCAGACAAAAGGGTAGCAGGTTTGAGTAGTCAAGTCTTAGCCAATCAGGAGTTCATCACAAGCACCGATCAGCCGACGTCACTCACCCCACCATCGGCACTAAACAATGAATAAAATGTCCTAACTACATGCGCACACGATTGTTATTTGATTAAAACTGCCCAAGCGCATACCTACCTGTACCTGCTCGTTGTCATCAACAATTCAATTTGCTTAGAGAGTGCATTAGAATCGATATCTGAGGTAAACCAGTACGCGTTTGTATGACGGAACATTTAAGTTACTCCGTTCTTGAGGTCAAATTATGCTGGCTTGGCTGATCGCAAGATGCCATGTGCCATTTGTACAGCACTCTGTAAACAAAGAAGGAGTGCGCTTGCGTGAACACGCTCGAGTCAAACTACCCTCAGATCGGCGCGCAACTCAAAATACCCTCATTAGTACTGTATGCGATAGACTGATAATCCTGTCTCGTGGGTTTTACCTGCAAGTTAAGCTCCACCTCCATTCCCCACCACACGTAGGAAACTTGTTACGTATTGAATTAGTTACCTTATGCGGGTTAATTAAAGTTGCAAACTCAAACACCCTTTCCAATCTGATTTGGCAGTTATGAGCGCATACTAGGTGGGGCAGTACGCAAAGTAAGCAAGTGATCATAGTGACCAAACATTCGTTAGAAAATGGGATTTAAAAAAAAATCTATAACAAAAAGGATAATGAAAAATTGATTATTTTTGTTTTACCAAATATTTTTTTACGCCTTTACCCAACACATATTGTAATATGGCTAATGATATAAAAAACACCCTGTATAGTTTCTGGTCCATGAAACATAAAATATGGTCTAAAAATCTGATATCTATCACATTTGTCAGCATTTTTCTCCGTGAAATTGAAAGTAATTACAACAAAAATATTATTAAAAAATTGTCCTTACCATCTTCTTCACGAATCATAGTTAAAAACTTAAAAAAATTGTCACATAAACATTATACGATACACTTAAGCAACTACGGAAAGCGAATAATTTTAATGCGTAAGACGGCGTTGTTATTGACACTTCGAGATTATTTATTAATTACTGGTGGGTTCTTACGCAAAATAGTCAACGAGATAGTGACAACGGGGATGTATTCTATCGTTTTTGCAAGACGAATCGAAGAATCGAAGTGACCCTTTTTGTCCAGCTAGATCGGGGTTTTGACCCATAGTGGAGTGCTGGCTGATGGTCGAAATGTCCCAGTAGTGATCTCACAAGTCAACGACGGCGAATAGTCTGGTCGTCAAGGGAGAAATGGGTGGAATACCATGTAACCTTACTATCGACACCGGAGCTTCTCGGAAGCCTTGCCCTGTTGACTGCAAGCATTGTCTTAGACAAGAGGGCAAGGAATGCCTGAGGATGTTACGAACAGACACAGTTAGTGAGGAGTGGAGCGATGAATCCAGGCAACATGCACAAAAAGAAGACCCCGACATAAAGCCCATTTTTGACTGGGTTAATGCAGGTGTACCTAAACCAAAATGGTGTGAAGTAGCTCCGATGGGGACAGTTACAAAAAGCTACTGGGCGCAATGGGATAGTTTGGTCATGCATAATGGCGTATTATGCAGGAAATGGGAGTCAGCGAATGGGAAAGATGTCCACCTACAAGTTGTTGTCCCAAGGAAAAGAGTAAAAGACGTTTTAAAAAGCTACCACAACGGTACTTCTGGTGGACACCTTGGAGTTAAAAGGACTTTAATGAAAATTCGACAACGATTTTACTGGATTTACTGCCGCGACGATGTCGATGATTGGTGTAGAAAGTGTGTAAGCTGTGCATCAGTTAAAGGGCCGCATACCTGAAGCAGAGGAGCACTCAAGA